>BQNB010022576.1:0-62852 GCA_026074375.1 Tanacetum coccineum | reverse complement strand
GAATGCGGGTCATCCAAATTGTTCTTAAGTATTTGGGCTCCGGCTGCTCCAAACATATGACCTAAAATCGCTCTCAGCTCACCAATTTCGTCTATAAATTTTTGGGTACAGTCAAATTCGGAAATGAAGATATTGGAATATGGTGATTATCAGATTAGGAATGTTACGATATCAAGGGTTTACTACGTAGAAGGACTTGGATACAACTTATTCTTCGTTGGGCAATTTTGTGATTCGAACCTTGAAGTTGCTTTTCGTCAACACACCTGCTTCATTCATTTCTCTTGGAGACATGATGGCGTCCTCTCCCATATGTCTCTTGTCAAAGGCCTCAAAGACTAAGTCCTGGCTATGGCACCGCCGTTTGTCTCATCTAAACTTTGGTGCAATTAACCATTTAGGTAGACATGGTCTTGTTCGAGGTCTCCCATGGGTAAGAGCAAGAAGAAACCTTACAAACCTAAATCTGAAGACACCAATCAAGAAAAACTCTATCTGTTACACATGGATCTTTGCGGACCAATGCGTGTCGCAAGTGTTAATGGAAAGAAGTACATCCTCGTCATTGTCGATGATTACTCACGATTCACACGAGTTAAGTTCTTAAGGTCATAAGATAAAGCTCCAAATTTCATAATCAAGTTTCTTAAGATGATCCAACTGCGGCTGAAAGTACCTGTTCGACGCATCAGAACAGATAATGGAACTAAATTTGTTAATCAAACGTTGTGTGAATATTATGAGAAGGTTGGTTGGTTTTGTATTCTCATTTCACTTATGAATTACATGTTTCTTACTTTCTCTCTCTAGAATACATCCTTCCTTCTACTCTCTCTCACTAAGTTCCTTCCCATCTCATATCAAAGATTACTTGTATTTTTCAATTGGTATCAAGAGCCATGGCTACATACTCTTGGGTCAGTTTTATTTGTGTCTAGATGGTCTCGAATTAGTCTCAAATCTATCACTTTTGTTTTGTGTTGTGCTCGTAATTTCAGCTTATTTTCAAGCTTTTACAAGCTTATTTGAGCTTATTTACAATCTTAGTTTTTGGGTTTGCTTATTTCGTGTGGTCTAAACAGTTTGAAACATCAAGGTGTCAGAGATCTAAATTTTTAGCAAAAAAAAGGACGGTTGTATGTCTTGGAGTTTAGCATAAGGTTGATGACAAGCAAGTTTCTTGCAAACTGAACAACCTGTCATCATATGCAAACCGAACAACTTGCATACCAAACAACTTGTCCTTTGTCAACCGAACAACTCAAGAATCTTTATAAACCGAACAACTTTATTTCATGGTGAAACGAACAACTAAAATCCACTTGAAACCGAACAACTTAAAACTTTGTAAACCGAACAACTTGATTCTCTTTGGAACCGAACAACTTCTTTTTCAAGTGTGAACCGAACAATCCAAACCGAGTCAACTCGGTATTTACCGAGTTGACCCGGGTCAACTCAACTGAGTCAGATCTAACCGGTCATTACCAAGTCAAAGTTATAGAAATGTAGAAAGAATAGAATGTCAGACTCGAATTAATTTAACAACAACAAGCACAAACCACAATTAACAAAACAACCACAGCCTCTTTATCACAAATCCAACTCACTTAACCTAAATCCCTTCGTCACAAATATCAATCCACAGATCCAACTCATCTAAATCCTATTCCCATCATCACAATTATACAACTACAAATCCAACTCCATCACCTTTCAACAAGACTCGAAAATAAATCAACTATGATCTTAGATTTGTTCAAAGCTTATACATAAATCTTTAAATAATTCATGTGCTTGAACCATATCCATCATTGATCTATAAAAGCCATAGCCTTTTTTCGTTGATATTCAAACTTAATGTTAGGTTTATAACACTTGGGTTATAACCTTTCATTATTTTGATTTGGAAAACAAGAAAACATAAAAAAACAACCTACCCGAGACCTCCTTTACAAGATCTTGAAGTCATTTTCTTCATCTTCAATTCGAAATTGTGTGTGGTTCGAAACTTAAAGGGTCGTGGTTGACTGATGGAATGAGAGGCGGTTAATTAAAAGGAGATGAGGCGTGTGATTCGTTCATTATGACAAGTAAGGGACGAACTTCTGATGTGGATTGAAGTTGCCTCATGTTTAATTGAGAAGAGATGAGATGATAACATTTTTGAGTAAATAAGTTTCGATCAGATGTGTTTGGGAGAAAAGAGGCAGATGTGTTTGTGTTAGAGATTAGGGTAACTATGAGTATATTTAGGGTTATACTCTTATACACCCATAATCACTAAGATAAGGTAATGGGTTATGTGTTTAGACTTGGTTTGGGCCTAGTATTTCACGAATTTGTCTTCACAATTGGTAATTTTGGCTAAATCTTGTATTTGGCCAGCTATCATAGAAGCAAAGGAGTGGGCCGAATTTTCTTTAGGATATTCTATTGAAACATTAGGTTGTTTAGTGTGGTCACGTTATCGGATTAAGTCGGGCATAACAGCTTATGTGATTAACCGCTATACATTAAAACTAAATTCGGCTAAATGATTCACTTGGGATGATTTTTTGCCATATTTAGTTGTTAATGGATACATTTGAGATTAAATGCTTATCGGTTGCATTCAAGGTTTAAAATGACAAAGTGACGAGATAGGGATCAATTTGGATAAAGAATCATGAAACTTAAAGGCTGGATTTGGAATTAAATTTTTTTGTGACTACGGAGTTGATCGGGTATCACTTATTTGAGATTGAAGTGGCATTTTATGAAGGCGTGTTCTTATTTTATCTTGAAGTCGGGGTTGGCTGGATGCATGACTTTCAATGATAACTTTCTCGGGCTTAAGAATTTGGATGAAATCTTGGATTATCTAGTTTCCAACAGTCGGGGTGGATGGTTGAAGACCTGGATAACTATTACTTAAAGGAGTTACATTGTAGTACTCAGTGTCACACGCCGAGGACATTATGGATAATAGCAAGTGGTGATGAACGTCTAATACTTTGAGAGGGGTATAGAGTACCTAGAGATTTGCTTGGAGCACAAATTCTCTACACCGTTCTTTCAACATTAACGCAAGCTTAAGTCACAAGAATGGGAAATTCTACTTTAGTTTCAAGTTTGGTATATCGGATTTACTTCATCAGTGGTTACTTCAAATAGCCTACAAAACGGTTGGTAAAATGATAGCCAGAGAGAGGTTATGAGTAGAGATTTGATCAACAATTGATTCTCACGGGTTAGATCTGAGCTAATTCATTCTTCACACAAATACTCAAGTAATTGCGCGTCCAAGCTTTTGCTGATTCCAACGTGTCGAAACCAGCAAGGGGGAAGGAGAAGATACACCCTGGAGTCTTGCCTTCTTTTTGTCTTGAAAGCTTTAAGAAGACATCTTTCTTGAATTTTTTTAAGTAAGGCAATGCCGGGTTGACTAATGTCATAACCGCAGAGAAAATCAGAGCTTTAATTTATGGCTTTTGGGTGCATTTCTTCAGACACATGGGGGTAGTGATATCTTGAGAACTTTAGTATGCATTATTTGAATTTCCAGGGGGAAGTGTTGTGAGAAGAATTATTCAAGCGTGAGAAGATACGTTGCTGATCCAGTTAATGCTTACCCCGAACGATCAATCACTAAGCTTATTCTTAAAGGAGCAGTAATATTTGATGTGGTATCCTACCAATTCCGCTGTGCACTTCATTATTCTAAGCTTGTAAGAAAGCTTTGAAACTGCTCAAGAGAGGATTGCTAGTTTGGGGGGAAGCTTTGAAAGCTTCTAAATAAAGAATATGTGGCATGAATTAGGGGGAAGCTGATTCATTGCTAGTTTAGGGGGAAGCTTTGAAAGCTTCTAAATGAATATTATGTGGCATGAATTAGGGGGAAGCTAATTCAGAAGCTTCTCCTTAACCAGAAGTTTATGGGTTACTTAGTTCGTGCCTATTACAGTATTTCTCCTACAAGGTACTACAAAGATAATTCATGTTGGAGTGCAGACTTAAAGCCAAACACCACTAAAGACGTCATCAGAAGCATTGTGAAGCTTCATGGGAAAGTTCTTGTTATTATTCCTTATTTTACTTGTTAGGAAAATATTGTAAGTAATTCCGTATATCGTCCCGTGGGGGAAGATTGTTAGGAATTCACTTTACGTGACGACATTTACGGAATTACCAGTGTTTACCATATCACCACATACGTAGGACTTAGTTTAGTCAATAATAGGATTTATTTGTAATGTGTGGTGGTATAAATACCACTATATGATTCCATAGAGGGGTTGAGTCTTTTATATCTTCCGCATTTTATCAAGTTAACTTTCTCTTTATACTCTCTCTCACTAAAAATGGCTTTCATATGGTTTGACTCACCAAGACCACCAGATCATATATACGTGATTTCTTTCAATTGTTTTTGTAGAGGTAATTGCTTTTTTGTTGTTGAAGGTTTCTTGTCGGTCACTATTTTTTGTTTGTGGTCACTTGATACTTGCACCGGAGTGTGCTTTGTTACCTGATCTATTAGCCTTTGGGCTATGTTATTGGCTTCCTCTTAAGTTTGAGGCTTCCAGGCGGTAACATTTCCTTCAATACTTCTAGGTAATCCTCCGATAAAGGCTTCCAGGAGTTTCTCGGTGTTTGGTACCATGTTTGGGCATAAGACTTCTAATTCTTGGAATCTTCTAACGTAAGGTTTGAGATCATTTCCCTTTACAGTCAGATTGTAAAGTTCATCTTCCATCTTTTTGACTTCAGTTCGAGGACAATACTTGTTTCTTAAGAGCTTTTTCAATTTAGTCCAGGTGATTTGATTGGCTTAATCTACTCCTATAAGTTGGGCGTATGCATTCCACCAGGACAAGGCATCATCAGTAAGGGTACCAGTAGCAAACGTCACTTTATTTTCCTCGGTACATTTGCTACGAGAGAATACTGATTCAGTTCGTTCAAACCAGCGGATGAGGCCAACTGCTCCTTCCGTACAATTGAAGTAGAAAGGTTGACAGCTTATGAACTCTTTATAGTTACCCGTTTTTGCTACAGGAGTTCTAGTAGGTTCGGTGTTCCTGTTGGGATTACTAGTACCTGCCATTGTTGCAACTTGTGTTTCTAGAGCCGCAGTGACACTATCAGTAACTAGTTTCTTGATGGCAGCCTAAGTTATGGCTGGTGCTTCAGATGTTGACGTCCTTTTGGGAGGCATTCTATCAACATAAGATAACACGTAATAAGAATAATATCACAAGTCTTAAAAATGTAATGCTTATTTGAAATGCTTAAAGTTCAAAAATAAGCATTGTTATAATGGTGATGTTGAAATCATGAATTCTAACAAGTATCTGATATAGAAGTTATGGTATGATTCATGATGATGAAGATGAAGACAACGATATAAGATATAAGATAAATGAATCGGTATTAGGAAACAACAAAGTAGAACATGATTACCATTGTATTATATTAAGAACAACTTGCCTTTGTACTGTATATAGTCAAAATTTAACAAGTGTTTTTATTTATACCACACATCCTGTGGCTAGGTTCTAATAAAAGTGATAACTAAGATCTAATCTAATAGTCTGATGGTCCTTCTTGGCTGATCTTGAGTTAATTGATGGCATTCAGAATACTTTTCTTATCTTCTTGATGATGAATCTGGATATCGTTGATGATGTGTTCTAGATCAGTAATTTTGAAGCGAGCCAAAGAAATTTTGTGGTTATTTCCTATTTACTTCTTTTGAAGTTTAGAAATTTAAGCACGAGCTTGTTGGAGTTTAGCTTCCAGATTGTTAAAGTCTTGTTGGATGATCACCCGACCTTTTCTGAGTCCTTTGATTTTGTCTTCTATGTACTCAATACGGTCGAGAGAAAGTTCATCTAGATGATTCAAGATTTCCTCAATTTGCTCCTAGTGACGTTCGAAACTTGTCTTACGAGAGCATTCTCCTATCTCAAAGTCTTGAGATAGGGCAGAAGTAGATGAGGATGATTGATCACAACCTCGTTTCTTTAGTGGTAGTAGTTCATCGGGAAGAAAGAATTCTTGAGGATTAAGCATTGATGGTTAAGGTATGATAGTTAGAGGTGGGATAAGTGATTTTTCAGCATAGAATGCTTGCATAACTTTCATGTAGGGGTCATCATGAAAGAGCGAAAGAGTTGGTGAAGCCATTGGAACTACGCGAAATGAGTTTGAAGAGCTAGAATATGTTTTTTTCGGTGAAGCTGGGACATAGTCCAGAGAAGCCGGGATAAAGTCAGGAAAGTTGGAGGAAAAAGCATCCTCAATACCGAAAGTAAGATGGTTGGGAGACGACATCAATCTGTTAACAACCCAGTGGTAAATAACATAAGTTATTTATATAACAGTGTAATAGTTATGTATCTTTTCATACTATTCGGGAGATGTAGTGGCACGGAGGACTTTCTTAGATAGAAAAAGAAAATTAGTTATAGTTAAGGTTTCAACCTTGTTCTCTATAACCGTGGCTCTTGATACCAATCTATAACACCCCCATTTTTACATATAGCAGCGGAAGCTAATCTGGGGTATTATTTCATAGTACAACAGTCATAATCATAGAAAACGAATCGTAAAGAGACGTTTTTAAAAGATAAGTTATCATTCATTTATTCATCAGAGTTTTTACAAAAAGTGAGGTCCCAAAATCTACATGAAAACATAAAGTTTGAATGATAACAGTTTAGCCATCTTCGATAGTCTGGTGCCACTCCGTGCCTGACGTTGCTTCAATTACCTAAGTAAAGCATGCTAAAAAGTCACACAAAGGGTTGAGTGAAAATTTACAAGTTCAATATGGGTTACGTTGTTATTACGCCCATAGTTTGTAATTAATTGCATGCACTCACAATGTATAAGGAAAAAACAATATTATTGCCCTAAAGCTCATAACACACCGAAGCCTTAGTTAATCAATAACTACAAATAATTGCCCCAACGGGTGTCTTTGCCAAACACCCGCAAAGTTATTCAAATGTGTGCTATTGGTTATCGATAATATAGGTACACCAACGGGGAGTCCAGTACCAAATAGATCTATTCATAGCATTCGCGCTTACCTCGACGAGTAATTAATGGTTCATGATAGTGGTGACTTAATGGCAAAGATAGGGACTTAGGCAATAATGTATCAGGGTATCATACAGAAAAATACTTGCATTCATGGTTTATAGCATGTACCCCCTCGCGGGTTTATGAAACATTTCAAAGATTGAATGCGAGGCTATGAACTCACCTTAACAGTACAGAGAAATCTGATTAATGGCAAACGTATATGAAATTTAAGTAACGGCTTCGTCACACAACCTGGGTAATATGTCAAGTCTTAGTTTGATTGGATATGTTTTATGTCATAATGAAATATCATTTTGATTGTATTTATAATGGAAATATCATATCACACTGTTCGGGCCATCAAAAATCAGAGGTCAAGGTAGTAAACTGCATGTTATGGAGCCATGACACTTTAAATCATAAATCCAGCAAACTCGTCAAAACGTATACCCAAATGAAACCCCTTACATGAAGCTCCCTAGTAATTTGATACATTTTAGTTTTAAGTTTCTTCAAAAGCTAGAATAATTTATATATATATTTTTTATAATTAATATAAAAATATAATATTTTATAAGTTTGCAAAATTTGGAAATAATATACCCTTGGTATATAACTTTTACAAGTTTAGTTGTCCTTTATATAAAAAGTATATTATATAATAAACCATTAACTTTGAAACTTGGTAAAATAGGTCCCTCTATAGTTATAAAACTTTAAGAAAATAACAATTTCAAGCCACCTTTAGGTTAGTAATTTCAGAAGTTACGATATATAACCTCTATGGCATGGAAACTTTTTGCCAACAAGTCCAAAAACCTTGCAAGGTTTATTTTTAGGATTCCAAATGATATTTTCAGGTTATAGATAATGTAGTATAAGCTAAAGAGTAAAGATGTTTTAACATAACGAAAGTTTAGAAAAAAGGATTTCGATAGCTAGAAAATCAAAACGGTCATTTTTTAATGTGGTTTTTAATATCAAAACCCACATGGGTTTGAGGATTCAAAGCTTCAAACAAGAGTTTATATATGATATTAAGAGTATTATGAACATTATTGTATAGAATATAAGCTTGTAGAACAAGATCTTAGGCTTATTTGAGCTAAAATGGGTCGAAATGGGGTTTTCGGGTTCTAACGCATAGTAACGACTTCAAGGCTTCATTTTTCTTGATTCTTGGCTTCTATTCTGAGCTTAGGGACTTCTCTTGATCTTCTATTGCTGCTATGGAAGGCTAGAATTCCATTTGAGGGTATGAGATGAGATGTGTGGGATGAAATGAAATGTGGTGTATGTTTTGGTTTATATAGGGCTTGTAAGCCTTTGTGCCCAAGTTTTCTTGGCATCTAAGGGCTTGATAAGTGTCTAAGCTAGCTGAGGTGAGTATTGAGGGCTAGTATGATGAGTCTTATAAGCTAGAAACTAGATACATGATGTGGTATGGTTGTTTGGAGGCCACGGCTAACAAGGAGCAACAAGGAGGTGATTTGTTTACAAGTAGCTTACAAGTAGGTGATGGAGGTGCTTGTAAGCTACTTGGGAGGCTGCTTGGTGATGTCATGGAGGTGCTTGAGGTGCTTGGTTGCTAGCTTGGGTGTAAAATGGGTCAAAAAGGAAAGAAAAGTGGTGTCGGGTTTGGTTTAGGGTTCGTTTAGGGTTTTTAAGTGTTTAGATCGAGTTAGGGTTAGGGTTTAGGATAGATTAAGGTTTAGGATTAGTGTTAGGATTATGGTTTAGTGTTTAGGATTAGGGTTTAGGGCTTAGTTTTAGGTTTTAGGGTTTAGTTTTAAGGTTTAAGTGAAATTAGGGTTTAGGGTTTTGTTTTATGGTTTAGGGTTTTAAAACATGGATTAGGGTTAAGATTAGGGATAGATTAGGGTTTAGGAGTCATGAATTAAGTACTTGTACCTTGTGCTAAAGTGGTGTAAAGTTTAAACATGGTTTAGGAGCTTAAATGGCCTAATTAGGTTTTTAGGCATGATTAGCTTGTACATTGTGTGTTTAAGACTTGTACATTGATTTGGAGGGAAAAAAATTCAAATATTGTGCATTGTACACTTGTACACATGATTGAAGGTTTGCACATTCATTTTTATATGTATACATTACATATAATTAGGGTTTTGATGTAAACGTTAACGTTTAATGCTTGTTTTGAAATAACGTTTTGAAAAGTACGTTAAATGGATAATGTACTTAGTAAAATGATATTAAGATATAGACTTGACATATTAGGATGTTTATATGATATAAACATAGATATATATGGCATTGATAGAGGTTGCGTGAGCTCGTTTACTTTAGAGATGCAAGTTATGTTGCATAATGAGATAAAGCAAAAAATTTCCCTGTAAGAAGGTGATATATTTATAATAGATGGATATTACAGTGCATTTAATTTAATAGATGGATAATTACATTGGTGAAAATTGCAGGTTGTTATACACATTCTATGGCAACAAAGTGAGTTTTAAACAGATATATATGAACAATATAAAGAACAAGTTTAAAACACACAAAAGTAACTTTTCAACGTATAGGTTCTTATTAGAATCAAATAAAGAATCTATGACACACCTTGCTTACGGAATAGCAAGGTGGTTGAATGATAATTGAGGTGTTATCTCCTTCGAACTTAAACTCTAACCAAAGTTAAGAGAGTAAGAAAACAAACTACTTATGACTAAACTGAAGCTTCAGCTTTCAGTAGTACCGTTCAGTTTATTTGAGAGATAAATAAACTCTTTAATGTGTATCACATTAATTGGAAGAGGTGTCATTTACTCTCAATATCCCTTTCCTTTTATAGGCAAAGGAATTAGGGTTTATAAGTTAACTTAGTACGCGTGTCATGCATCCAATGGGTGGTTGAGATACCATTTAATGTAGACGTGCTCTAAAGTACCAGGTACAGTCCTTTAAGGAAGGTTGTTGTACTTCTATACCAACTTTAGAAGTACCTTTTCCCAAGGAGTTTGCTTTATTCTTTTTCACATAAATCAATCTTTTTCCCGCCTTGTAAACCTTCTAGCAGTGCAACATTTTGTTTCAATCTTCTGTTAAGGATATAGACATTGTTTAGCTTGGAATTGTCAACCAAGTTGAACTGATGCTCTTCTTCAGTTTTTGTACCACTGCATACATTGAAGTGAAGATACTTCCTAATCTATTAAGGACCTGAAGAGCTGACGCTGAAGAAACTTCATCGACTCAAACTGAAAGACTTCCGCTTGAGAAACACTTAGGGGATTTTATGTTGAAATCTACTGAGAGACTGAAGGGCTCAGGAATTGAACCAAACAATCTCCCCCTATTTGAATATACAAATAGCCTAAGTTGAAATTAGTTGTAAGTGGGCAAAATAACTTCTTCTTACACAACTAATATAAATTGAACAACATAACTGATAACCATTTTTATTAACTTTCATTACATTACGAATACAACATATAAAGCTAATACAAAAGATTACCACATTTAATGTTCTTGCTGCTCAATGATCCTCTTCTTCATGCTGAACTGATGACTAGTGTTTCTTTGTTGACCTAGAGTGGTCTTTTAAGTCACCGGTTCTTTTCCTTTTCTTGTTAGCTAAATCATTTAGCTCATTCAGAGGATCTTGTTCTTTGAGGGGTTTATTGAAGTCAATCTTTAGTTCTTTTTCAGTTTGATTAAGGTATTCTATTCTTGTCTTTGTCAATCCATAGATGGTCTTCCATCTTTTTTCTTTCCTATCAGGACAAGCTTATACTACCTCTCTTCATTCAGCCAGATGTAGATCACTGACCTTGAAATCTGAGATGACTTCATCAGTCCCATCTTCCCTATATACTTTCAGTGTGATAGGGCCTTTTTTGGTAAGAACATCACAATTTGTGATCTTAGGGCTTTTCCTTCTTTTCAGCATCTTGTCAAAGTATTTATCATATAGTAACTTCTTTTTGTGGTACTCTTCCACCACATTAATGCCCATAAGATCAGCCAAATCATTTTTCAGGTTTGCTTCCTTTGTAGTTGAATATGTGTTTTTTCTCCTCCTTAGCAGGTGAATCATTAGATTGGCCTGCTGAAGGAACACCTTTGTCTTTAGCCTTTTGTGATGATTGATTCATTGTGACATTTCACATTTTTCAAGGTTAATATTTATTTTATACTTTGTTTCTATTTTTACTTTGAGTAAAATTATTCGTTTTACTATTTACCCGATTAGAAATTCTTTGTTCCTAGCTAAGCTTAAGCCGTGTTTAGACTTAATATCTGTCTACATGCCTTACATAATTTATTATCTCATAAAAGTATCCCATATGATATAATGTTATTTTTATTATTTACATTTTCACTTTGTGGTTCCGCCTTAACTCTTGTTATATTTTACGTTATTACCCGTTGGCCCTAAAAATACCCACTTATTCAAAATTTATACCAAAAACTAATCAATAACCTTCTCATCATCACACTATTATTTCAAGTGAAGACTAACATCTCTTAGGTGTCCCATTTTCTCCTTTAATGGGACACGTCTAGCATCATTTGCATGAACAACAACCATCCCACTAATATTTCTCATGGATCATATCAACAACAACAAAAAAACTCAAAATTCTTCTTTTTTTTGCTTCCTTACCGTCCATTTTTAACCAAATAAACACCCATTTCAAAAATTTTAACTAGTAATTATTATATTTTGATTTAAATAAGGTTAGAAGCTAGTGCATGTTTTTGGTGTAAATCTCTTCAAGCAATACTTTCAAGATATCATTGATCAAGGATTTTGATTTTATTCTTCATATAATATATGATATTTATGTGGGTTAAGAAGGTTCATGCAAGATTTGGTTGGGTAATTTTATGTTAGGACAAGAAGTGGGTTAAAGATTCTTATAGATCATCTCCATTTCCATCTTTTGTCTTTCATGTATTGCTCGGAGGAAAGCCGCATAGATATGTACTTTGGAGACTCTACATTTCTTCACATTCGAGAAAACATTATTTTCGAAAACCTTGTTTTTTGTAAAACGGTTGGGACCTGTTTATTAACTCTGATGTTTTTAATGTATCGAATGTGAACCATTTTGAAGCTTATTCAAAACGTCTCTTTTGAGGTCGTTTTCCATGACTTATGTTTATAGACAATGAAGTAGCACCCCATGTTGTATTCCGCTGCATGTCGAATTATGGGGGTGTTGAAGATTGGTATCAAAGCACTCGTTATAGAGAATTGGGTCGTTTTTAAAACCTAGACTATAACTAATTTTCAAAATTAAGAGTCTCTCTTTGATACATCTGATATCCGTGCGTGCATACTTCCTGATTCCTATATTTACTCCCTCGAGCATCAATACTAGTATTATATAAGGGTACTTATATATATGCACTACTTTTTTTCAATCTTTTATGCTTATCCTCGTGAGTACCACTATTTATTTATATAAAAGTAATTTATATAAATATTGACTATTTTCGATCACTTATGTCTACTTTCTAGAGTGTCTCTATATTTTTTTATGAAGGTTGTTTATATAAATGCTAAAAATCTTCCAAGACATTATGAGTTACATAATGGTCTCTAAAACGTTTCTTAAGACATTGTGAGTGATACAATGGTCTCGTTATTTCAAGACGTTATGAGTGATACAACGGTCTCTAAAACCTTCCTCAAGACATTGTTAGTGATACAATGGTCTCTAGAACATCACATGATTTTTCCATAATACCATTTTCGACGATATCAAAACTCGACATCATTTGTCTATTCCAGTGGTCATTTTATTTTTCGACACCGAGTTTGAACACTCGCCTCAAACTTTTGAAATGAATATGTCGTCACGTAACCCACCGCAGAGAAACATGTCGTCTAATTGGAAACTGACAATAAATTTTTTTGCCTCGTACATGCCGCCTTGGAACACCTAAATTTGTAACACGACTCATTATTTTCTCCCTACTTCTTGTGATTTCTAGAGAATCATGCCGCCAAGAAGACAACTGCTAAAGTTCATTAGCTATCAAGCGACTTATAACCCAACGTTTGGCTGACAGGCTCTTTCGTCTAGAGCGGAACACGATCCAAGATGTCAAGAACGAATCACACATAAAGACCCTTGTGACAAACCACGCCAATGAAGGTCACGTCTTCCAACCGGAATATCATTTGGGAACAACATAACCAACAACCCCATACCAAAGAGGGAATCTCAACCATCATAGCTAATGATAACCTTTTATTTAAAACATTATCTTAAAGAAACAACTCTCAATGTATTGTTTGCTTTGTGGTACGGATATATCCACGTCCTTCAATACATAATTGTTTGTACAATTAACTTCTCATATCCTATTTTAATATCCTTGATATACAAAATCCTTAATATGTGTTGGTTTTAGTTATTGGTATCAACTCCCTTTACTAACTAATTGTTCATACCATTATTTCCCCTATCCCGTTTAACATCCTTGATATACTACTTCTTTGATATGTGCTTCTTTCAGCTATTGTCATCAATAGTCTCGTTTGCATTGGTTAATTTCACGAATGACTCTCTATAGTCTTTCATAATTCTTTACGTTCATTTCTTTTTTACCGTTATTGTAATTTGATAGTCTTGAGATCTACTTCTATCCTAACTTTATTATGGTCAATTGATTCTTTGTTTACTTGATTATTTGTACAAATGATTCTTCATACTTCTCTAATTCGTAAATTGTTTATACGAATCATTCTTTATATACTTATTTTTTTATCATTATTACATTTGTACATATGTTCTTTTTATGTGCTCTCTTAAGCCGTTGACATATTTATATTTTACATGCTCGCGATATATTTTATTGTTTCTTCATATACTCTTATTCATTCCTCTCGCGATGCTATGACTATTCTTCTTTTATGATCTACTCATTCTTTCGTTGTATTGATTAATGGTTGTTCGCTGCCTTGTTCATAAGATATTTAATCTCTCTTTTAAAATTCTCAAATATTGAAATATCAAACTCATTATAACCTCTTTGTATTGATATTCACTTCCTTTGAAGATTAATGAATTATTTGATCCCTCCGTTCGCATTGGTTATCAACACAAATTCATTTTTCATCCTTGATGTATAATGTACTTGATATATGATTCTTTGATCATCGGTATGACATATTAATTTGTTGTTTTTGCTTGTTTTCTCATCAATACAGATATTCAATCTCTTCATTCAAGATTTTCCTAACCACTAATCTGTAATTACACGCACACTGCAGATATTTTTTGCATTAACCCTTATCTATTCAATATTCGATTGCTACTATGTTTAAATGTTTATTTGAACCCCTCGAACATGCTTTGACGCATAATTTGAAGATAGTAGCTTTAGCCCTTGATTTGAAAGAAATGTTTAGCTGGCAAAAACCTTGGCATTCTGCTAAATGGAATTCGACTAATCAACAAGCTGCACTTTATCGAGGATCCTATAGAGATTATAGATTGTGAGGTCAAACAACTAAAGCATAGTCGTACCCTTATCGTCAAAGTTCATTGGAACTCTGGACGAGGACCTGAATTCACATGGGAGCGAGAAGACCAATTCAAGAGAAAGTATCCTCATCTCTTCACAAGTAAACCGACAACGAATAAGGCAAATTGAGCACCAGGACGACGCTCTCTTAAGAGGAGAAGGCTGTGCCATTTCACATTTTTCAAGGTCAATATTTAATTTATACTTTGTTTCTATTTTTACTTTGAGTAAAATTATTCGTTTTACTATTTACCCGATTAGAAATTCTTCGTTCCTAGCTAAGCTTGATTCGTATTTAGAATTAATATCCATCTACGTGCCCTACGTAATTTATTATCTCAGACAAGTATCCCATATGATATAATGTTATTTTTATTATTTACGTTTTCAATTTGTGGTTTCGCCTTAACTCTTGTTATATTTTACGTTATTACCCGTTGGCCCTAAAAATACCCACTTATTCAAAACTTATACCAAAAACTAATCAATGACCTTATCCTCATCACACTATTATTTCAAGTGATGACTAACCTCTCATAGGTGTCCCATTTTCTCTTTTAATGGGACACGTCTAGCATCATTTGCATGAATAACAACCATCCTACTAATATTTCTCATGGTTCATATCAACAACAACAACAACAGAAAACTCAAAAATTCTTTATTTGTTTTGCTTCCTTGCCGTCCATTTTTAACCAAACAAACACCTATTTCAAAAAAAATTACTAGTAATTATTAAATTTTTATTTAAAGAAGGTTAGAAGCTAGTGCAAGTTGTTGGTGTAAATCTCTTCAAGCAATACTTTCAAGAGTGTGATAAAGGGTTTGTTGATTTTATTCTTCAATAGTTATATGGATTTTTGTGGGGTAAGAAGGTCTCATGCAATGAGTTCGGTTGGGGTTAATTTAGTAGTTAGACAAGAAGTGGGTTAAAGATTCTTATAGATCATCTCCATTTTCATCTTTTGTTTTTTAGGTATTGCTCGGAGGGAAGCCGCGCGGATATGTAGTTTGGAGACTCTACATTTCTTCACATTCAAGAAAACTTTATTTTTGAAAACCTTGTGTTTTGTTAAAACTGTTTGGGACCTGTTTATTAACTCTGATGTTTTTAATGTATTGAATGTGAACCATTTTGAAACTTATTCAAAACGTCTCTTTTGAGGTCATTTTCCTTGACTTGTATTTATAGACTATGAAGCAGCACCCCATGTTGTATTCCGCTGCATATCGAATTTTGGGGGTGTTAAATTCATGATGCTTACAGACTTGTTAAAGGTGATAGTGACCTTGTTTAATAGACTTAGAAGTGCTTCCAAATTCTTGAGCTTTTCTTGAACTGAATAAATTGGCATAACAAGAAACTCTGTTGGAAGTTCCCATTAGATAGTCTTTAGTTTAGGAACCTGGGAGGTAAGACTAGAGATGGTGGAAGTGAAAGTCTCCAGTTTCTTTAGGATCTCTTTTAAGTCCCCAGATAGCTCAATTTCCATGTCTTGAACATGCTTCTTTAGCTCTTTAACATTTCCAAATAATTTAGTGATTTTTGAAGGGAGTTATTTTAGTTCGGTTGGTAAGCAGCTGACAAAGTCATGGGAGGCTAAGAGTTTGGATAGTTTAGGTTTTAGAGAAGTTACCAGAAGTTCAGTAAGCTGGTTGATATCTAGATATAAGGGCCTAACTTTAAGGGAAGCAACTTCTGCTTCAGCTTTTGCTTTTTGCTTCTCCAACTTGCCCTTTTGAGACTGAAGTACATGAACCTGAGCCATCAACTCTTGAATTTAAGCTGATTTAGGAGATGGAGGATGTGGGACTAAAGTGTCTTCAGGTACATCATGAGAGGTAGTATGAGTGTCTTCATCTTTTTTAGTTTCCACCTCTTCACTCTCATCTGAAATAATGATAGCCTCATATTGTGGGGAGTCAGGAGTGTAGAAGGCAGATCTTGTGTCTTTCATAAGATCTAATAGATCCTCCAGCTTTATTTTCTTTGAAATTTCATCAGATCTGGACACCTCATTTGTACCTAAGTCAGTGTGGTCAGTTTTCAACCTATCTCCAGTAGATTTGGTTTGATCTACAAGAACACTTGGATTAGTCCTTGCAAATATATGATTGAGTGAATAGTAAAGGGTTCCTTCATCCATACCCTATTATGAAGGTATGGAATCATTAGGATCAGATATTCCAGGATCAGCTTTAGCTGTGGAATTTGCTGAAGCATCACCTCCTAATGCAAACTCAGAGTGAAAAGTAAAAGAAGCTGAATGAATAGGTTCAATATGAATAAATGAAAACATACCACTATTGAGCTGAGGGTGGGCTCCTTCTTCACTGGTGGCACTTAAAGATGTTAGACCACCAGCTGCTTGCTGTGCCTCTTTATGCATTTTAGAAACCACATGTGTGGGAGCTAAATGATGGCTTGGACTTTTGTCTTTGGCCTAACTAAACTGAGTTCTTTTATCTGATTGGCCAGTTTTAGATTTGGATGCCTCAGTTTTGGACTCAGATGTGTGTTTTAAAGATTGTTTTCCTCTGAGTTCACTTTGAGCTCCAGGCTTTTTGCCTTGGGGAACCTTCATATCAGTTTTTGAGGAGGTTGTTAGAGCTTGGGATTCCACAGGCACATCTATATTGAAGATGGCCTTCATGTGATCAGTGAAGGGAGGTCCTTCAGGTTGGTTTTCCTTTAGTGTTAGTTGTGAGCACTAAAGACTTGCGTGGGATTGATGGTGAGGTTTTCTAACTTTTGGATATCCTCTTTTAATATATTTAAATTAAACAACTTCTTTGGGAATGAAATTATTTTGATTAAATTATATTAATTTCGAAAATCATATTTGCTTTTAAAACTGACCTTGTGACTGATGTTTTAAGTAACTAGGTTCAAGTTTTATGTCATGTTATGCTTAACTGATTATTGTAATCTTCATCTACACTAGTGCTCCAGCGAAGGCGACAAAACCACAAATGCTCATGCAAATCCATGAATGAGACATATGTAATTGCTTAGTTACTTCACTTGAGAGAGCTAAAGAGTTAGATCCAAAAGATTTGTAAACTGAATTGAAGAAAATAAAGCAGTTTTGTCTAGTTCTTGATGTGACCAATATCATTGCTCCAGCGAAGGCGACAAAACCATACATGTTCATGCAAATCCATGAATGAGACATGTGTGAGTGCTCAGTTACTCCACCTAAGCAAGCTAAAGGTAACATATAAAAACTGAACTGACATTTTAACATATGAAAGTTTGTTCAGTTTTGTATGAAAGCACTGAACCTTTAGATTTTTCTTTAGTTAGTACTGAAGGTTTAGGTTTTGAATCAATGTTTAGCATACCTAGTTCTAGAATCAATCTTTTAAAAGTTGGCTCATCCAGAGCCTTGGTGAAGATATCAGCAAGTTGATATTGAGTGGGAATGAAATGTAATTTAATGTCCCCTTTGAGAATATGATCTCTGATAAAATAATACCTGATATCAATATGCTTTGTTCTTGATTGCAAAACTGGATTGTTTGAAATTGCAATAGCACTTGTGTTATCGCAAAATATGGGTACCTTTTCATATATGATGTCATAGTCAGCGAGTTGACTCTTCATCCATAGTATGTTGGCACAACATCCAGCAGGCTACATATTCAGCTTCAACTGAAGACATAGCCACAAACTGTTGCTTTTTAGCACTCCAGCAGACAAGTTTGCCTCTTAGCAACTGATATGCACCTAAATTGCTTTTTCTATCCATGTTGCATCCAACATAGTCAAAGTCTGAGTATCCTTTAGGTCAAAACCTGAGCACTTTGGATACCAAAGACCAAGACTGGGAGTACCTTTTAGGTACCTAAAGATTCTCTTAACAGCAATAAGGTGGGATTCTTTAGGATTTGTTTGATATCTTGTACAGAGACAAGTTGAGAATTTAATGTCAGGTCTGCTTGCAGTTAGGTACATTAGTGATCCAATCATACCTCTATACTAAGTCTTATTTACAGCTTTGCCATTGAGATCAGGTCCTAACTTGTTAGGGGGTACCATTGGAGTTTTCACTGATGAACCATTTATGTCATACTTTTTTAGCAGATCCTTGACATATTTTTCTTGGTTGATTAAAATGCCTCTTTCAGATTGTTTAATCTAAAATGCAAGGAAATAGGTGAGGACACTAATTCGTCGCGAACGACTAGTCGAGTAATATAATATAAGTAATCACGTCGGATAAAAAATTACTTTAGGAAAAGTGTAACACCCTTATAAAATGTATCGCAGCGGAAATGTGTCCGGGGGCGTTACTTCATAATACATAGTGCTAGATACAAGAGAACAACCTCTAAATGTGTCGTTTGAAAATTAATCTCGTTGATTTCCTTGAAATTAATATAATGTTTGTCCCATACTTGCATCACAATGAAAAACATGAAATTAACACAACGAGATTTGATCACTTGTATGTATGTAGAAATCCATGAATGAAATCTTGTCAGTTTAGACTCCAATGCACATCAAATAATCCAAGCATCTAATTCACCTGAGAAAAACATGCTTAAAAGTGTCAACATTAAAGTTGGTGAGTTCATAGGTTTTGTAAGTATAAATGTTGAACCAAAGTTCCGTAAAGTAGGTATGGCCGTTTAAATCCTTAAATGTTCTTCCAAAATGTATGTATGATTTCTAGAAATCAAAAATTGTAAAGCATGCATGACCATTTAAATCCTCAAATAGTCACCAAAACGTATGTATAGTTGAACCACCTTTGTTCAAAGTATGTATTGCCACTTTATTCAAGACAACGCGCAAGTATTCATGTATATGTATTGTTGGCCCTGTAGACCCAACCAATCGTATTCCGACCTGTTATAACGTTCGTTTGCCCAGTGATAGCTAATCACCCGAATGGGGATTGTCAATCCTGAATAGATCTATTTTATAACATTCGCGTGGACAACATGCTATAACGTTTGTTTTCCCAGTGATAGCTAATCACCCGAACGGAGATTCACACCCGAATAGATCTATTTCATAACATTCGGGCTCACCCTCCAAGTGACTTACAGTTTATAAAGCTGGGACGTAGACTTGTATGTACCCATCACAGGTGTCCCCTCCAAGAACACCCGGGCATTTATTTAAAGAATATGTACTCCCATTACCGGTGTGCCCTCCAAGAACACCTGGGCAGTAATGTAAAGAATATGTACTCCCCATTACCGGTGTACCCTCCAAGAACACCCAGGCAGTAATGTTGTTGTTATCAGTTCAATCCGCTTAAACTAATCCGTAATCATTTCAAAAGTAAAGTATGCATTCATGTCGAAAAATGAAGTCAAGTAATGTATCCCATAGCGAGCTATATAAATAAGTATGTAAATCAATTTGTAGTCAACCATGTAAATACATTTGCAAACAAGCATGTTCTCACCCCAAAAATATATGTAAAACAACTAAAACGTGGGGCTATAAACTCACATTGATGTTGAAGAACGATTGGCGGGAATGTACACATTGAGTATAAGACACAGAAACTGGAACGGCTCGACCAAGAAGTTGCAGCTTAACTTAACTGCTAAGTCCCACTAGCCTAGGATAATGAATTTGGGTTTCCCGATGGATAGTCACCTCAACGCGACACGTTGATAAAAGATTTAGATTTCAAGTTGTAGTGGTTTGGTGGTTGGTTAAATAAAGTAAATCGAAAATAAACGCAAAGTGTGTAATATATGCCGTATATATCACTTATGAAAAATAACAATTATACAACTCATACCGTGAATTATATGACAAAGACAAACAATCCAAAGATTAATATGAAATATATAATACTTTGCAAGTATTATATAAGAAGTGAGTAAATAATTAAACCAAACAGTTTGACATGTTTTTGGAAATCACCACTTAATTAAATAAAAGTTCTTGTATAAAAGTAAACACACGTTTTAAAGTCTTTACTTTGTCCATTACTCGGGCATTATAAAATTATATTTTATAATTTAGTATTCGTTTCCTCGATGGGTCTTAGTTAAACTAGTTGTCTCATTTACAAAAGTGTAGTTCTCGTTCGTTTATCTGGTGATTGTATAATTACAAATTAACGATCTTAAGACTATATAACTTCGTCTTTTATCGGTTTTTCTAAAATAATAAAAATTATAATGAAATTTATTAAGTATATAACTTTTTATAATTTCGGCATGAACTATTCGTTATACCACGTTTCCCATTTTCGCAAAACTTAACGTTTTCCCTTAATCAATATATGTTGCAATTATTCTCGCTCCAATATTTCAAACACCCGTGTGTTTTAGATATAATATGTATATATATTTTATTATATCTAACTAAACAAAATAATAAATATCATATTTATTTAACCATTTAAACCACCAATATATATCCGGTTTTATATTTATAAATCTCGTAATAATTTTATTAATCGATTATTATAAATCAAACACGCCCTAAAGGCTGTCTCTAAAACCAAACGCACCCTTATGTCGTTTCTGATAAACCAAACGCACCCTTAGTGTATTTCTGCTAAAACCAAACAACTGCACAACCAAACCCAAATCACCCTTATGATTTTTCTGTTAACCCAAACACACCCTATTAATTCGGAAATATGCCTTAACCCCACACACCCCTTAAAATACGGTTTTTCGCTCACCCAAAACGCACCCCTTACCGGTCTCCTGCTCACCTCCAATAGAACGCACCCATTTTGCGGATTCCAAAGCCAACCAAACACTCCCCTTTTTTTATAGTTTTTCTATTATCACCAAACAGCCCTATAAACGCTTCTATATCAACACAAACGCACGCACTTTAAAATATTTCAAAAACCAAACGTACCCTTATTGTTTCCTAATCAACCGAACGCACCCTTAGTTATTTTCTACATAACCAAACGCACCCTTAGTGCATTTCACAGCCAACCACGCACCCTTGTGCGGGCTGCTGCTGAACCACCGAAACAAACACCCTTTGTGGTGTTTCTGTTAAACCACAACGCACCCTAGTAGCTGTTAAACTCAAACCGAACCCATCCTAATTTTTGTTAAGCCTAGACCGAACGCACCTATTTTGGTGCAAACCAAACGCACCCTGCTGTGGTGTTATTTCAGAACCAAAACGCACCCTACGTGCCAATAAAAACATAAACAAATGCACCCTTGTTGGTGGTTTATAACCGAACAAAAACAAACACCCTTTTTGGGTTGTTTAAAATAACAAACGCACCCTCGGCTGAGAATGAAACCAACCGCACCCTAGGGTGATTCTACACAGCCAAACGCACCCTACGTGGTGCAAAAAAAACAAACCAAACGCACCTCGGCTGGTGCAGAATCAAACGCACCCTTTTGTGGTGTAAAACCCAACCCGACCACACCCCTTTTTGGGCCAACACCAAACCCGACGCACCCTTTTGGTGGGGGTTTAAAACCATACGCACCCTAATGGGTCTGAGGTGGTGGGGATGGCTTGGTGAGGTGATGTGTGGTGGGGCAGCGGTGGCAGTGGTGTGGTGGTGGGGTGGAGGCTATGATGGTGATGATAACGATGCGATGGTGATGATGATGATGGTGGTGGCGTCGGTGTGGTGGCAGGGGGTGGCGGTGAGTGGGTGGTGGTGATGGAGAGGCGCGTGGCAGCGAGTGGGTGTGGGGATCGGATAGATCGGGTGGTGAGGAGCATTTTTGAACTCGGCCATAAAACTCGCCGGAAAAGTTTTCCGACGGCGGCGGTGGCCGGCCGAAAATGGGGAGAGGGAGAGAGACATGGATGTGTGTGTGTTTATTATTTCCAAATGAAAAAAGATGTAAAGTTTATATATATATATATATATATATATATATAATATATATATATATATATATATATATATATAGTAAACTTATAAAGTTAAAGTGCAGAGTTACAAATATATAGGGGGTTAGGTTTTGTAATATATTCACAAGGCCAAAAGTGTAACTTTTGTTAAATATTGGTTCGGATGACTCGTTTTTAAAAATCCAACTTATCGGATGATTCAAAATACACAACTTGCAGCCATTGTTTTCCAAATAATTTTTTTCGCACCAAAATGATATTCCATTGATAGTATTTCATAAATATTTTTATAACATTTATAAAAATATTTGTTATTTATTTGAAAACCTGGTTATGTCTTGTCCGAAAGTAAAAATAAAAATAAATTTTTAACTCGAATATTTGCGTTATCAACAAACGTTACTGAATAAAATGATGACTAATTTATTAAATATTTTTATTTAATAAAAAGTGTTAATTAAATATAATTTAATTATTTTCTTGTTTCTAAAATCTTGCGAGGGCATTTCACTCACTTTCTGACTGTTTTCGGGTCTCGGTCAAAACTAAAAAGTTGTCAGGAATGTCGTTTTACATCAAATTGTTTTAGAGTCCGAATCGTGAAAATGTGATTTAGTGGCTCGTTTTTTGATAAATCAACTTAGGAATAACATATATCTCTTTTAAATATGTTCAGAAAAATTACTGGTTACGCGGTAATCGCTTTTATGTGACAATAAAAGACCAAAAGTTAAAAAGTCAAATCGGACCTGAAAAGTCAAAGGTTAAAATAGTCCTTTAAAATTTCGAAAATTACTGGATGTTATTTAACCAACCACCAAACCATTACAACTTGAGATCTAAATCTTTATCAACGTGTCGCGTTGATGTACTCATCCATCGGAAAACCCAAATACATTATCCTAGGCTAGTGGGTCTTAGCCGTTAAGATAAACCGCAACTTCTTGATCGAGCCGTTCCGGTTTTCCGTTTGTGCTGTGCTTAATATGTGCAGTTCTGCCAATCATTCTACAACATCAATGTGAGTTTATAGCCCCATGTTTTACTGGTTTTACATATATTTTTGGGGTGAGAACATGCTTGTTTACAAATGCGTTTACATGGTTGATTACAAATTGGTTTACATACTTATTTGCATAGCTCGCTATGGGATACATTAATTGAATTCATTTTCAGTCGCGAATACATACTTTACTTTGGAAATGATTACGAATTAGCTTAGGTTGCATGAACTGTAATCACTTGGAGGGTGAGCGCGAATGTTATGAAATAGGATCTTATTCTGGATTAAACAATCCCCCTTTCGGGGGGGGGTTATTAGTCTTATCACTGGGCAAATGAACGTTATAACATGTCGTAATATTGATTGGTTGAGTCTGAGGCAGGGCCAACAATGTACAGTTGACGACATGAGATATATTCAGAAATGCCCGGGGGTGGGAGTTCTTGGAGGGGGACGGAGCGCTATGAGAGGGTACATACAGCATTATCATTAATCCGCGGAGTGAGGGTTCTGTGGAGGTGAGACGACGCTACGATGGGTACACTGAGAAGGATCAGTAAGAGTAGGTCAGCAAACAAAATACAGATCCGAGAGTGACTTGGAGGATAAGAGAGCATAATAAGGGTTGGCCATAGTTATTAGGGAGAGAGAAAGGTGGTAAAAAAGTGGTATGTGTTGGAGTCTGAGAGAGAGAAACACCACACACTTATGAGGACAAATGTTTATCCTCACCCCGTCCATGGAAGTATGGAGGTGATATATATAGCCCCACCCCGGGGACACGATCCTACTTACTACACTAGACATTTCTATCCTTGCATGTCCGGTTAATGTAAACTAATGTACTTCCCAGTTAAAAATTACGACATATTTTAAGGCTCACAATGCTTCCCCCAATGATGTTGGCATACAGAATTACTTACATTGTTCCTAACAAGTACAAAACCACATAAATAAAATACATCCAAAGCGCTGTCGCCTTGCAACGCCAGAAAGGGGATGACGTCTTGTCTTCTAGTCTTGAAACTTGTACATCCAGCTTGTATCTTGTTAGTGGTCTTGACATAGAGTTCTGGAACCATTGTATATGCATAGACTTTCTGTTCTCAACTACATGCTTATTAACAAACTCATCTAAACCAGTAAAAGACAAGTCAGGTGTTGGAGGCATGAAGTTTCCTGTGTAAGGAGGTAGAACTGCATTATATCCTAAGCCTTTCTTGCAATTATCAACAATCTGACACTTTATAAGCTTGTCCAAACTTTTAGATGTATTTTCAAATTTATCTACATTAAATTGAATGTTATCTTTTTCTTTTTGAGCTATTTCTAGCTTCTTCCTAAGCTCTCTGATAGCTATATCCTTACATTCAATTTTAAGTTTTAAGACGTTTATATCTTGTGAATAAATAGACTTATTTTCCTTATAAACTTCAAGTTTCTCTTCTACTGACTCTAATCCTGTCTTGTAAGCTAGAACCATTAACTCATATTTCTTAAAATCTTTATGTAGTTGGTCATATTGAGATTTGTTGGGACTTAAAAGACTTTAAGGATTCTTATTACTGCTCAGGTACATAATGGAAATTATGCTAAGTAGTGAGTACTGGTAGTATAAAGTTACCACTGTTAGTGTAATTTAGTACTATTAGTATGGAGTTACTACTGTCAGTAGAAGTTAATACTGCTCAGAGTTAAAGACTGAAAGTATGCTAAGTGGTTAGTACTGTTAGTACAAAAGTTACTACTGCTACTGTTAGTACAAAAGTTACTACTGCTAGTGTAACTTAGTACTGTTAGTATAACTTAGTACTGCTAGAGTAAAGTTGCAACTGTTAGCGTTAAGTTAGTACGGCTAGTACTTACTACTGCTTATGCTTAGTTAGTGTTGCTGGTTATAAAGATACAACTGTTGAGGGATTACAACTGCTGGAAGGATTATGCTGATAAAGATAAGATCAATGACATATCAGAGACGTGATAAAGATTGATTGGAGAACAAGAATACTTACGAAGATAAGTATTGAAGTTATTTTTGTAAAAGATATGTATAACTTATTTGATTAGGAGATTATGTTTATTTATAGAAAAGATCATTATAAGTTAGGAATGTATTGTAAGCCTTGTAGGACTCCTTGGTGTATAAAAGGAGATCCTAGTGTAACGACCCAAACCCGCTCCGGAGAGTAGGCCGAAACGTCATAATCATGGTGTCATATCAAAGCATAATAAAGGCATAAAGTCATAAATGATAACATAGAACAAGGTGGAAAGCCGGAATCAAACATCGGCTCCCGATTATGAGATCAACATGAATAACGTAAAAGAAGTCTAAAGGACTAAAACATGTGTCCAAGATAGTATAGCACATCAAAGTGTCTGCGATAAAAAGAAAGGAAGCTAAATGGTCACTTCCTAAGCACACACTCTCTCAAGCCCAATCTCCCTCTAGATACCTGCCGTATAAGAAAGAGAAAGAAATACGGCTGAGCATAACGCTCAGTGAACGGATATAATAACAATGTAAGTAATAAGTATGAATCCTGGATAATAAGTATAAAGCAGCGGAAAGATCATGAGTGTCATGAGGAAACCTGGAGAATACATCATGAAGGAATAGGAAATAAACATGTAAAACATGGTAACGTGAAGTCAAAGATGTCATGAGATATCATGGATAGTATAAACATAAATAATAAGGAATGCCCACGAGCTCATATAATCATACATGTCATAATAATAATGTCGTGAATACATGCATATAATAGAGGGGCTGCCTCAACATGTAATAGAGGGGTGACCTCTTATAATAATATGGGTGGAGGGATCAGCTCCAATGTGATGGGATGTAGAGCACACACCAACCAATCACCATGAACGTGTAAACATGTAAACTAGGATGCACCCATACGCCCCTGAATAATAATGGCCAAACATGAAATATAATCTGGTAACATGAAAAGGGACGCCGCGTGAAATCACTCTCAACGCGAAAGAGTCGTGACACAGGTGCCTCATGTGTCACGGTCATGGTACCTCCATGACTAGGTGGTAAGTCATGTAAATCATGGTCATGCGTATATATAGCTCGGGCAATAGAATAAGTCTTGAAATCAAACATGTAAAGGATCATGGCAAAAGACATAAAAATGGGGAAGCATAGCAGTTCTGGGGATGAATCATGAAAAGAAAGAATGTCCTTACTGAAAGGACGGAATATCCGTACCTTATGTCCAGCAGTAACGGAAAGAGATGGATAAGAAGATGGAAGCTACTCCTGCTTAATGCGATCTACATGTTAAAGGACATATATAAGTTACTTGTTCATGATTAAGGTTACTTTCCATTTTTTAGCAACTTTCTATTTTTAGCAACTTTCTATTTTTAGTAACTTTCTATAATTAGCATGATTCCTTGATTAGTACGTTCCATGATTAACATATTCCATGATTAATATATTTCATGATTAGTATTCTTGTTATATTGGGTACTTTCCAAAAATAGCAGCTTTCTAATTATAGTAAGTTTCCAAACATAGACCTTCCTTAATTAACTTCCCATAAATGATAACTTTCCTGATTTAATAAGTTCCATAATTAAACTTCCCAAAAATAGACTTTCTAAAAATAGCAGGTTTCTATAAATAGCAGGTTTCTATAAATAGTAAGTTTTTATTAGATTTTCTGACATTAGGGGTATTTTGGTAATTTTGCACTTGTTCTGATTTTAGGGTTTTACACCTAGGGTATAGAAAGACATATCAGTTTTCCATATCAGTTTTTCATAGAGTTCATAGCTTCAAGGTTGTAAACCCTATCACTACATCTGAGTGATCGTATTAATATATTGAAGCTTGTTGTGTTGATTATATCTTTCTGTCAAACATAATTCACTGTTTCATTGAGTATACTTCTTAGTGGTATAAACTAGATTCTGCATAGTTTATATCATTCAATCAAAGTTTCATTCCTAGTATTTTTAGATCTATCCAAGGATACTAAACCTTATAAGCTAAGGAGTTAAAGATCTATTCATTAGGATCAACAAGATTTAAGAGTTTCCATAGTTTTCAAACAAGATTTTAAACAATTTGAATTGTTAGATACCTCTGAGTCAGAACTTGAAGATGAATAAGCCATGAGTACATAAGTAGGTCCTTCCTCTGCCTGATCACTCCAGTCATACCCACCAAGACCATCACATGACACCAAAGCCGTGGAAGTGGAAGTTTCCACAAGTATATTCCTTCTAGTACTTTCCTTGTTCTTTTAGTCTTGATTCCTTAGAGCTCTGTATTCCCTAGCAAAATGTCCCTTCTTGTGGCAGTTGTAGCATTCCACTTTGGACTTGTCAAAGCCAATATTCTCATTGCTATTGATTGTAAGCCTCCTTCTAGTATTCTTCAAGAATCTTCTAGCCCTCATAGTCAACATGGCCATTTGCCATCTCAAATCTATCTCTTTAATGTCATCTGGATGAATTTGTTGTAAGTCCTCAGTAACAAGTTGAGAACTATTTGGTTGACTAGCCAAGAATGCATAAATAACAGCATCACTCAAGTTATCAACATTTGAAGAGTTAGGAGTATTAACTTGAGTGCTGGCAGTAGAAACTTCATAACCAGTATTAACTATTTGAGCAGTATTAACTACTTCATTACTGCTGCCAGAGTTGTTATTTGATGAGGACATAAAAGCCATGTTTTGTGTGCTTGAACTTGAGCTAGACATCCCTTTGACTTATGGTTCATACACCTTTAGGTTGTTATAGAGGGCATCCATGCTCATTGTTTTTAACTCAGCTTTATTTCTCCACACAACAGCATGTGTGTTCTACTTAGATGACAAGCTCCTTAATAGCTTCTGGTTTACATCTTCTTGTGAAATTGTTTCTTCCAAAAGCTCCAACTGACTCACAAGATTTTAAATCTTATCAAAGGTTTGATCAAGCATCTCTGAGCTTGGAGCAGTGAAGTTTTCATACTGCTGCTTTAAAAGATTTCTTTGGGTCTTCTTAGTAGCTGCATTCCCACCAAATCTCTTTTCTATAGCTTCCATCAATAGCTTAGCATCCTTAATTGAGTTATACTTTAACTGATGTTCATTAGGAATGCCCATCATTAAAGTATTTTTGGCCTTCACCTCTAATCTTTTCTGAGCCTTCTCTTCAGCAGTTGTAGGAGGTATTACTTTCTCAACACCTTCCACAACTGTTGTTTTTGGTGCAGTGTTTCCATTCTCTATGAATTCCCATAATGCATAATTAATCATCTGGATGTATTGTTTGATCCTCATCCTCCATAAATCAAACTCACCTGGTTTGAGCATAGGAACCTTTGATGCAGCCACCATGTGTGCAGAGTCTTGATCCATATCTTCTAGCAAAGTTTCTCAAAGCAACAAGCTCTGATACCACTTGTTGTCCCAGGAGTAAGAATACCTCTTGTTGTATCCCACTTCAATAGATCGAATTCCTTAAGCTTGTTTAAGGTTTAGTTATATTAGATAAATCTAACACAACTATAGTAGAAACTTTGTTAAGTGTATTAAAGATTATGCGGAATCTAATCTTTAATATTAGAAGAATTCTTAATGAAACAGTAAAACACAATGAATTCAACAAACAATAAAAGCTCCAATATTATTAAGAATAATACGAATACTCTCCTAGTATTAGGGTTACAAAACCTTGAAGCTATAACGATATCAAAACAAAAGATTTCTCTAGATTTAGATAGCAAACTCTATGCCCTAGGGCCTCCTTTTATACACCAAGGAGTCCTAGTCGATTTACAATATATTCCCAAGACATAGAATATTCTCTATGATCTATTCTATAAATAGCTAATACTTAGCACATAAGTAATCTTGATCTCCAATCAATCTTTATCATTTCTTCTATCTTTAGCCATTCTCTTCTGACAGTAGAAACTCTTTTAGCAGTTTTAATCTTTAAGCAATTGTAACTTTTGTACTAGCAGCATTAACTTTTAACACCAGCAGTAGTAACTTATACACCAGCAGCATTAACTGAGCACAAGCAGTAGTAACTACTTAGAATATTTTCTTTAATCTTCACATGCAGTACTAGCTTTACACCAGTAGTACTAACTTTATACTAACAGTAGTAACTATGAACTAACAGTAGTAACTTTATACTAGCAGCACTAACTACTTAGCATATTTTTCATTAAAGTTAATGAACAACACTAACTTTAGCTTAGCAGCTGTAATACAAACCTGAGCAGCAGTAACTCTAAGATCATCAATAAGTCTTTTAATCCTAACAGTTAAACTCTATGGTGTCCCTGTGACTGTATTTAGTGAGGATGGTTTGAGTGTGATTGCTACTAAGCTTGGTACTCCTTTGATTCTTGACTCTTATACATCTGACATGTGCATCTAATCATGGGGTAGGTTAAGCTATGCTAGATCATTGATTGAGGTTTAGGCTGATGTGGAGTTGAAAGATCACATTATGGTGGCTATGCCTAAACTTGTTGGGGAGGGGTTCTATACGTGTACTATTCGTGTTGAATATGAGTGGAAGCCTCCCATGTGTGCGTGTTGTAAGATTTTTGGTCATGTTCAGGATGAGTGACTTAAGAACATAGATTCAGATGTGGTGAAGAACATGAAGAAGCCTAACCAAGCTACTAGAGGTGTTCCGAATCTACTATATCTGGTGTTCCGGTTGGTCATAACATTCAGATTTAAACTAGTCCAAACAAGGTTTAGACAGGTTATCTAAGAACAAACAAACACACCATTTCAACACTAGTCAAACAGTGTTTTAGATACGGACACACCTACAATAGAGGTATAATTTAAACCATTATGATTTGCTTAATTCAGGTTTCTGAGAAATGATGTTTGTTTTACAAATGGCAGGACTTGTCAGATCTGGTCTAGTAAAAAGGCAATTCTAGTAGATCCCTCAGTTCTAGAATGTAGAATCTAGTGGTACTAGTACTACCAACTATTGTCCAAAAAAATGATAATATAAAAAGCTAATAATTGAAGAGAAAGGCTACATTATGATGATGTAGAGTTAAAACCTTTGAGAAAAGTTGATTCTTTCTAGGTGGTCATGATATGTATGCGATGCAAGTGCATCAGTATAACGATATGACAAACGGTTTGGATACAAAGAAGTTGTAGATATTAGTACTAATAGTCTGACTGGAACATGGAAGGAATCTTATGAGAATGATGACTATATTTTCGACCCATACGATGATACATGTATTGAGAGGCCAGAAATATTCCTAACTAGATTTAAAGCTATATGCGATAATTTAGGATATCAAAGTTTGTGGTCGTAAGAAGAATAATTAAATATTAATTCATTTTGTAGTCTAGTCTCATTGTGAACCTTCTTCCTTTAAAGGAAGTAGTTCTTTTTGCCTATGTAAAAACAGGTTGAAGAGATTTGGCGGACTCACCCTCATCCTTTGGTATCTTAACTGTTCTTTGGAGTAATAAAGATTTACCAGTGAAACCCTTTTCCTAACAAAAGAGTAGTTTATTATTCCCCCTACCTACACAGCGTTCTAGTCCCACAGGATTATTGTGTTGTTGCTTACAATATTAGATACATCGCTTAAGACACATATTTCAGTCTAAAAAGGTTACTACACAAATGTGGATTATACCTGCGCTTGAACATGTGAATAACACGGTTCTAAGTTAAAAAGGCGCCATTACTACAAATGTTATCACAATTAAGTTCATGAGTACACTTCTTACAGCTAAACAGTAATACAGTCACATATTGGTGGTCAGACTACTATGATATTCTTTAGTCCGGCTTGTCAAGTCGGTAACGCATTAGAAATGATTGTTCAGTAGCGAACGCGGGCATCTTGCATTTGCCGATTCACCCTTCGATGTAAGATACTTCCTCTCTTTTTAGCATTGGTATTTGCTATTTTACACATACCTTTTACCTTGTAAAAACAAACCCAAATCCAAAAACCTGATAAAAGTGGCAAATATACGCTTGTTATTTGGTGCACTTGCGTATTGACTGCCGGTACATATATTAAAGAAATAGACAAAAATCAAAGCAAAAACGGACAAAGCCAAACACGAGAAGGAAAGAAGAGCACAAGAAAGCTGTAATTATCAAGCTATGGGGTCACCAAAAAAAGGTCAACCCGAATCAATAATGGGACAACTCACAAAATGTGACAAAAACCCCGCAAAAATCCTACAATGAGATCCACTTCTAATGTTAATCTCAAATCTACAACCAAAAGCCCTAAATTACTACGACGTCACAGTCCGCTATGTATTAAGAAACTAACGGACTCGTTACTTCTTTCTATAAAACCTTTTCAACCCTTTAACCCAGCCCAAATAAAACGTGCCGACACCCACATCCAAATCATATAAGCCCCACCAGTCAACCCTGATTTTTTTCCCACATTTTATTATCACAAACAAAAGTCTTAGACATAAAAATTGAAAAGAGAAGACGAGGCTAAAAATAGTTTTCAACGTTCACCACAACCGTCTCCCCAAATTTACCCTGCCCAATTAACTTCATTTAAGTATAATTAACCCTTCTAGAAACCTTCATCTAACACATAGATGTCCACGTTGGCAATCCCAACACGTCTGATTGGTTAAACGTTCGTGACTCAGCAATGGACGGCTAAGATCAAAGTGGTATGAAGGCAGTTATGGATCAAAGGCTATGATTAGATAAAGGAGGAGCGTCCTTGGATCTAGAAGACTCCTCACATCACTATAAATAGGAGAGAAGCTCACACAAAAACAGAGTATCAAATTAACTCAAGTATACTAGAATAATTTAGAGTAATTACAGAATAGGCCTATTTATAACGCGTTATTTGGTCTTTACACACTTAAATGGAATTCTTTAGTTAAAAAACCATGTAATATTTCCTTTATTAAATTTTGATTACTTTAAAATTGTGTTTTACTTTAAATAGAAATTTTTTGCTACCATATTGATTAAATTTAAATAAACTCATAAACACTATCATCAACTGCTTTGTTCTGTTCACAATTATGTTCTCTCGAAAGTCGCGAATAAGCGCATCCTCAAGCTTAATTTGAGTTAAATTGATTGGATATCCAGTTTGAAAAGGGAAGCGCAAGCTTTTTGTACAAAGATAAGCTAGAATTGGAAAAGAGCTTCAACAGGGTTTTTAGATGCTTATTCAATAAGCAGGGTAGGTTAGACAGACTTAATAGGATTTACCTACTCCTCCATTTTTAAAGCAAGATGTTGAGCGTGTATTCATCTATTGTTTCATATCAAAATACTCTTATCTATTCACTTGTTACATTTGTATATGCTTATCATTAGATTAATTGTGCTTCATTACTGCTTTAATTATGCTTACTATGTCTTTTTATATTTTTATGTCATTTATATTTAAGCCTTTTGAATATCTGTTCACTGTGAATATTACTTATATATCAAGTGTTGGTTACTTTTCTGCATAAAACCAAAATAGTAGCATTTACTTTTTAGCTTAAGATTCTGCTTATATAGTTGTTTAGATCTGCTCATTAAGTTTTGTTTTTAAGCTTCTGGAGCAACTGAAGACTATCTATATTAATGATTTAAAGCCTGGATCTAAAATGTATAAGCTGAAAATAAGGTTTACTAGTTTTAAGGGGTGTTTGGCACAAGGCAGTACTAACTTAAGTATAACTGCCAAAGGCTAATTAAGTCCCTTTGGATTGAAGTAGAATACACTCATTTCAAAAGTTTATATGAGCAGACATTCAAGGATTGTTGTTAGTTAAATATAGTATTTAAAAGTTTATAGATATTAGTTCTTGAATCTTGTAAAGCTTAGATCAGGGTTCACAGTCTAGAATTTGTTTTATAGCTTAATAATTGCCCACATAGTTTGCTTGTCATTTTCCTTCATTGGTAATATATTAAGTCTTATAATTCAAGTATCCGAGTACTCACATGCACTTTTTGGTTTTAAGCTTGGTCAATTTTCATAGTGTTCAAACTTGCATATCAGCATATTTAATTGGCCAAAACAAAAAAACCATTTTTAAACTTAATTTTTCAGAAGGGTTAAAGTAGTTTTTTTAAGGTTTTGAATTTTATACCAAAATAGAATTTTTAGCCATTCTAGATAATTAGGGCTTATTTTTTTTAGTTTAATAAACATATTTTGATACATTTTTTAGATCTGCAATACTAGCTTTGCTTCTTTTTCTATTCAACAACCTAAAAGTAGAGTAAAATGAGTATACAGCCTTTTCAAACAGCTTTTATCCATTGAACATATTTCGATTTCAAAATAGTTTTTTCACAAATCTAGAAAAATTGTTTTAAGTAGTTTTTAGGTCAATGTTTTAAGTGGTATAAGCCAAAAATCCATAAGGATCTGTTTGAGAGCTTAAAAATAAGCTCAAAGTTTGCTATTTGTCTGTTTGGTTTTTAGTTTAGTACAGTAAAAGAGTGCTTACTTGAAATTTTTTTAGCTCTTAGGCTTATTGGTTTAGCTTAAATCTGGTTCCCCCCACTAGAATCAAGCTGTTAGGTTAGTTATAGGTCTTGCTAGTAGCTTATTTAGAGTTTCACAGAGTTTAGCTTCTTCAAGAGTTCTCTACAGTTTTCTAGTTTAAGTCAAAAGCATTTGCCGTTTAGAATCGTCTGTCTGATTTAATAATTGTTTCTGATAGCTTATTCATTAGTTTTCACAAACGTTTCTTTTATAAAAAAATTTCCTTATAAGCTGTATTTACATAACTTTGCTTTTAAAGTTTTGCAAAAAAATAAAAAAGGGAATGAGGGAAAATCCAGGTGAGCAAAGGCCTCGAACCCTGGACCTCAACCCGAGACTACAATAGAGGTTAGTAATTCAAACCCATTTGATGTGCTTCATTCGGTTGAAAATGATGTTTGTTTGTGTACAAATGGTAGGACTTCAGATCTAGCTAGTAAAAAGGCCAATTCTAGTGGTTCCTCGTTCTAGAATGTCGAATCTAGTTGTACTAGTACTACCCCTATTGTCGAAAAAAATGATAATATTGAAAGGCTATTAATTGAAGGAAAGGCTACTATTATGGATGATGAGGGTAAACCTTTGACAAAGGTTGATTCTTCGGGTGTTCATGATAGTGATGATGAAGTTGCATCAGTTAATAATGATATGACAAATTGTTTGGCTTCAAAGAAGGTTGGATATGGTACTAATAGTCTGCTGGAATAATGGAAGGAATCTTATGAGAATGATGACTACGATTTCGACCCATACGATGATGACATGTATGAAGGCCAAAATATTCCTAACAAGATTTAAGCTATATGCGATAATTTGGATATCAAAATTTGAGGTCGTAAGAAGAAATAATTATTATTGTTTCTTTTGTAGTCTAGTCTCTTTGTGTACCTTCCTTTAAGGAAGTAGTTTTGCCTATGTAACGGGCGGAGACGTGGGACTTACCCTCATCCTTTGTACTTAATTGTTTTTTAGAGTAATAAAATTTACCGGGGAAACCCTTTACCTAAAAAAAGAGGTTTTCCTTACTGCGCGTTGTCGCAGGATAATTATGTTGATGTTCAATATTATACGCTTAAGACATATTTGGTTAAAAAGGTTACTACACAATTGTTGGATTATACCTGCGCTTGAACATGTGAATATGGGTTCTAAGTTAAAAAGGCGGCATTAATATTTGTTTCACTATGAAGTTCAGAGTACTTCTTAAGCTAACGATAATAGTCAACATATTGGTGTCGACTACTATGAGATTTTTAGTCCGTTGTCAAGTCGGCAACCATTCGTATTGTGCTCAGTCTCGCGGCATCTTAACATTTGCCGATTCATCCGCTCGATGTTAATACTGCCTTTCTTTATGGCCATCTTTCTGAGATCCTGTATATGCATCAACCACCTGATCTTTAGGATCCACAACATTCCAACCACGTTTGATTTATGAAGAAGTCTCTTTATGGGCTTAAACAGACTCCTAGGGCCTAGTTTCAGTGATTTGCAGGATATGCTACCTAGGTAGGATTTACTCATAGTCGTTGCGACTCGTTACCGGTTATTTATCGCAAGGATTCTGATATAGCTTATTTTTTATTTACGTTGTTGACTTTATTTTGACTGCTACATGAGCAACATTGTTACACTGGATTAGTGCTTCTCTTCACAGCGAGTTTTTGATGACTAATCTTGGCTCATTACATTAATTGTTAGGCATTTAATGTTTTCTGTTATGCTACATATATGTTCCTTTATCAAAGGAAGTATGGCCGTAAGATTTTGGAGCACGCATGTATGCTCAACTATCATATTCATCGTACAACAGTTGACACTGAGTCTATTAGCCTTAAATGTGAGCGACATTTACGAGTTTACATTAATTATCATAGCCATGACACATAGAGACTAATAATGCCAATCTTGTATAGATAAGTGTCATGATGGCTATAAATACCCCCTCCTTAATTCTAAGGAGGGGTGAGGCTTTTGTTTAGTGTGTGTAACCTCCTTTTTTTCTTAATAAACACACACATATTCCCTTTACTCTCTCTCTTAAAGTCTTTTCACCACCAGCATTGAGGTGGTCGGCTAGTTTTTTGGTCAGTCACCTCATATCATAATAACATCAATCTAATAAGATTAATGACCCTTACAAGTGGTACCAAAGCTTAAAAGGTGTTTTGTAATTTGTGTTTGTGTCGAAATATAACTTATTTGGCTTATTTTGTGGCTTGTTTTTGGTCTATATCACGTCTCATTTACACGATTCATTAAAAGCACAAAACTTGATCTTCAAATGACATTTTTATATAAAGTTTGTGTTTTTATGATATTAAAACATGGCTAGAACAAGTTTGTTGTAAAAGGTTGGATTTTTAAACCTTAAATCGTTGTTTGTTTTGAGTTTAAGGGTAAGCTTTTTTGCTTATTTAAAAGCTGCGAGAATGGTACAAAAGGACAAGTCCTACTTGCTATTTTTAGGGATTCCTGCGTGAATAGTACAAGAAGTTACGAGTTTAGAAGTGAGCAAATCTTGCGAGAACTAAAGACTTAATGTTGTGAGAATGGCAACGAGAATTGTTTCATCCTGCAAGAATAGAACATAAGAACTAGCGTGTTTCATTCAAGCGAAAATGATTAGATAGTATGGGAAGAAAAACTTACAAGAATGAAAACCCTAATCCAATGAAAATGCTAGCTAGTTTTACTCAGTCTTGCGAGTTTGGTTTCATTCAGTCCATGCGTGCTTAGTTGGGTTAAAGGTGCAAGGATGGAACAAATATCTTGCGAGTTTGGACAAAACACTTGTGTGTTCCAGCTTGCGAAAATGACTTGTGAGTTTGGATGCAAGAATGGGTCAAGACTCGTATGTTTTAGTTCTAAGAAGAATGGGACGAACATACTTGCAAAAATTAGCTTCAAGACTTGTGTGTTTCATCTTGCGAGAATAAAGTGTAAAAAACATGCGTGTTTTTTATTATCAAGTCTTGCCGAGTCACAAAACGAGTCAAACAGGTCTATACCGAGTGGGATTATGGTTTGATTAAGAATTACAAGCCCTAGTCATGATTTACTCCGGTTACCTTCAAAGTGACACTTCATTGTATGGTTAGTCCTTGGTTAGTGTATACTTAACTGTTAGGATTAAAAATGTGGTGTCTATATGAAAATTATACTAGTTTATATTTAAGTTAAAACATAAGGGCCAGAAATGTAATTAGCCCAAAGTTCCCTTGTGTTTAGCCTATAAATACTCCCCTCTAATCAACATTAAAGGTTGAAGCTCATAATTGTAATTTCCATTCCTTTTTTCTTTTTAACAAAACTTTGAAAATGATGAAAAGCTCTCTCCTCCCTATTATGACTTATTGTTACTTTGAGCTTCCCCGACCTCCCGAGATCATGAATTGAGAAACCTTACAAGTGGTATCAGAGCTTCAAAGGCGATTTGTGATGTTTTTCACCTTATTCGGTTCAGCTTATTTGGCTTATTACAGCTTATTCATTCTAGATTCAGTCCATATTCAGTCAAGATTCAGTTCAGTAGCTTATTTGAGCTTATTTCGGTCCAGATTATGCTCGTTGCGGTTTACACATTAGTTTAGCAATTTATTAGTTTTACAGCTTATTACATAGCTTATTACACAGTTTCGTAGTTTACTTATACTTTTCGTTATGTTTGATATGATTCGATCATAAGATGTGCTAAAATTGCTGATTTTACATTTTTGGAACTGGTTAAATTTTGGTTGACTAGTCAATTTTGACGTTGATTGGTCAAACAATCAAATTCAGAAGTAGTTTCAGATCTGGTCAAAACTCAACGTTGACTTTTCGTTAAACGGTCAAACTCGATGGTCTGAACTAATACTATCTTTATATACCGAAAATGACTGAGCTGAATAACTGCTTCAACGGCCAAACTCAGATCTATAACAGAACTAATTTCGATGATTACAACTTGACAGAACTAATTTGATATAAATTTCGACGGGATAAAATTCGATATCGAAATTGAGTGTACCAGACTTATCGAAAAAGAAAAAAAGGGAAAGAATAACAATCATCAACAAGCCACAAACTCAATATTATAGTCTAACAACAACAAATCCCTTCTACCTATTCCCATCGTCACAAAACACTACATTCTCATAACAATCTCATCTCTATACACCAACAGCCTCAAAAGAAATTAAACAAGAAAGATCTCAGTTAACCTTTCGTGTTACACAAAGATGTTGTGACCTTTAGAAAGATCAAAAACACGAAAAAGGCGTCATCATAGATCTGTGACAACGTGTATGGTGTCTCTTCAATATTTGAAAAATAAAGAAAGATCTATAACAACTTTGTTATATTCTTTCTTTGTTTCATTCTCATAACTGCAAATCAAGAAGAGAAGAAAATCCTACCCGTGACCTCCGTGTGAGATCTTGGAGCTGAAGGACATGTGGTCGCAGTAGCAAATCAAAGAAAGGGTGAGTTATATTGTGGTTCAAGGAGAAAGTGATAAATAACATTTTTATCTTTTATATCAATAGTGGGTTTGTGCTAAAATAATCAGAGATGAGTAGTGGATGTATATTGATTGGTAGTTGTATTTTGTTTAAAGAATAGAAGAGGTGACTGGTACAATAAATGGGGGCGGAGGTTTTGATGATAATGAGATTAGGTTTTGCAAATACGTTAGGATAGGGTATGGACGTTTGGTGGCATCTTATAAAACAACTACTGGGTCTAAATGTTTGTTTTGGGCTTGTGAAATATGAAAATGTGACTTGGGCTGAAAAGAGTTGATATCACTTGAGTTTAATTAATCTGAAAGATTAATGATTCTTGGGTTGAGAAATTTGTCACAAATTTTGAATATGGGTTGATATTGAAAATGACATGCTGGTAATGGGTTGAATGTTACTTACACCAAAATTATAATGGGCTGACCAAATTTTGGACTTTAGCCGTATACACATCACTTATTGCTTAAAACGATCCGTATCTTAGATTCACGAAAACTGTTTAAAAGGCTATTTTTGGGATTTAACCGCAAGAATGAATTATGGGGATGATTCGTTATCATTTATTTGAAGTTGAAGTAGGATTTCATGGATGCGTATACTTATCATATCTTAAAAGGCAGGGTTGGTTGGATGATTACTTTCTAAGATAACTTGTTCGAGCTTATAACCGGTGTTGATGAAGACTTGACAAATCTAGCAATTTGTGATCTATAAATGCAGAAGTTGGTGCTCAATGCGCACATTTGCTATCACTTGAAGGAGTTACATTGTAGTGCTCAATATCTCACATAATTGAGGATTTGTCAAGAGACTTAGGTCTACTTATACTTCAAGGAAGTATGTTGTAGTATTCAGTGTAAGTTTGGAGTCACGTGGATAACACAAGACATAAGTCACAAGTTTAGGGTATTCTACTTCAATGTCAAGTTTGTGATACTACATTTTCTCCATCAGTAGTCATGTCAAAGAGCCGACAGAATACGAGGTTAGAATTGAATAAGTATGAGGAGAAACGACTTCACACATGATTTTTCTATCAAGCATTCGGACGTAACCGAATTATGATTATTTTGATGGTCATCGAATATAATCAGGGGAAGAGTTTTCGATAGATTGCAACAATCAGTGGGAAGAAATGTGTACATCCGGGACTTAATTGACTTTGGTGTATATAACATCCGAGACTTAATTGACTTGGAGGTGATAGTTTCTAACTTCTATGAGTTGTTTATGTGAAGTATGCGCATGTTCCCCTGAATGGATTGGCTACTAATCCGTAATGAAGAAGTCAAATTTTCTGCTAAGTGTGGTTTACTTCATCTTCTATAAATTCCGTTGTGAAAATCTGCTATAGTTAGAAGATTTGTCAACTACATCAAAGTTTCATATTTGCTTTGAATGGTTGTCTGTTTGGGGGGAAGCAGTTGAACTGCTTAAAGATATGCGGTATGAACTGGGGGGAAATCAACTCAGTTTATACAAATTACATTGTATTCCCTACAAGTGAAAAAATGATTCAAGCTGAAGTACATGTTAAAGACAAAGCAAACTGCAGATATCTTTAGCTGTTTATACTTGTAGGATACATTGTAAGTAATTTCATATGGCACCACATTGGGGGAAGATTGTTAGGATTAAAAAAGTTGTGTCTAAATGGAAATTACACTAGTTTATATTTAAGTTAAAACACAAGGGCCAGAAATGTAATTAGCCTGAAGTTCCCTTGTGTTTAGCCTATAAATACTCCCCTCTAATCAACATTAGAGGGTGAAGCTCATAATTTTAATTTCCATTTCTTTTTCCTTTTTAATAAAACTTTGAAAATGATGAAAAGATCTCTCCTCCTTATTATGACTTATTGTTACTTTGAGCTTCCCTAACCTCCCGAGATCGTGAATTGAGAAACCTTACATTAATAGTCATTATCACCTTCACCGTTAACCCTTAATGATCAATATGTTTCATTGTTAGTACTTGTTTGCTTATCACTTAACAACCGTTAACAAGACAACACATATCTTTTAATGACAATTTAATTTTCATCGTTTGTCCTCCGTTAACAATCAAATCACAACAACGATTACAACAACAACAAAGAAAACACAATACATCACACTTAAAATGATCTTTCATAAGATTCACTTAAACGACAATCGGCTAGTATTCGAGTACTTAAATGACAAAGTGACTACGGGGTTGATTTGTTATCACTTATTTGAGATTGAAGTGGGATTTCATGAAGGAGTGAACTTATTTCACCATCGAGCCTTCCTTCTACTTTCTGCCCCTTTTTTTAAGAAAAATGATTTGTATGCCTAATTGATGAACCTATAAATAGACCTACAAATATGATTGGTGGAAGTTATGAATTGATTAGTTGATATGATGAGAGAGAAATGAGTGTATTACACTTGTCAAATTATGCATGGAGTAGGCATACTTGTAGGTCTAGTTGGTAGGTCTATTTATCATTACTCTTTCTTTAAGCTCCTTTATCGATTGATGACTTGCTTGAACGTTAAAGAATTAGATTGAGACATGAACTATCTAGTTATCCCTGATGTAAGAAGTTACGTTGTAGGACTCATAGTGTATACCTATCACTTAAAGGAGTTACGTTATAGTGCTCAGTGTCACACGCAGATGTGGATAGTATTCTTCAATCATCATTGTGCAAGATTAAGTCACAAATTTAGGGGATTGTACTTCAATTTCAAGTTTAGTATAATAGGCTTACTCCATCAATAGTTACTACAAAGAGCCGACATAATAAAAGTTGGTAAAGTTAGTTAGAAGGATTAAAAGAGTGGAGATGTGATCAATAGTCGATTCTCATGGGATATGTTTTGAGCTATTGAACGACAATGGTACCTTATAGTCTCAGCAAAATTTTCAAAGTTCCTCAATGACGTTCATAACTTTTCAAGATTTTTGCTTAAGACATGACCATCTCAAGTATATGAGCATACACGACAATGATGATTTCGAGATATTGTAACCATCATGGGGGGAAGACTCATGTACGAGGTATGGTTTTACGGGTCAATGAAGATATTGGTTTTATAGATTTGTGTCGGGTATTATGGTTTCTACTTTATTTAATTGGTTTGTGTGAAGTATTCTGCATACGTGAGAAGATTTGATATTGATTTCTTGCATGTTCCCCCAAACGGATAATCACTAAGACCTAATGACAAGAAGCATCAGTATTTGGTGTGGTTTACCTATTCTTCTACAAAATTTTGCAGTGCATGTTAATGACAAAGTTAGAATATCGTAAAAGTTTCATCAAAGTTTCAAATCTGCTTAGGATAGTATTATTGGTTTAGGGGGAAGCAGATTCAGAAACTTCATCAAAAAGTCTGTGGGGTTCTGCCACACAGATGCGTTGATTAGAGGCTGGCATGGACTACCTTTTGGGTATATACTGTGGAATCGAATCACTAATTATTATTCGAGGCTGGCAGGGACTACCTTATGGGTAAGTATTGTGGAATCGAATAAGTAACTTAGTATTGTAGTAACACGCCGTTCTAAAAGAAAAAAAATGATACCCAACTTTTAGTGTTAACATTTTGTTAAATTACTCATACGGGTTGTCGGTTTATATATGTCATTTAGTAAATAGACGTTGTAAAGAATTCTTAGGCACGTATGTTGGAAATTTAGTGCAATTGTGGGAATCGAGTCATACTTGAAAATGGGTTTGGAGGTATGGAGTGTACACCCATCAAGTCACTGATTTTCACTGACTCTTTTAGTGGTTAGATTAAATAGGTGGTTTCAACATTAAATGTTTGTAACCACCTTGACCTATTAAATGGGCGGTTTCAACATTAAATGTTTGTAACAACTTTGACCTGTTTAAATGGCAGGTAAGACTGCATTAAATGGCCATGTTTAAATTAGTCATGTAACCACTAATTCCTATAATTATGGTAGCTAATTATGGAAGAGATTAATGGCCTTATTAATCTCTTATAATTTCCATTGACCAGGGTTTGAGTAAATCCCCTATAAATAGAGATCACAATTGCATGGAAAAACACACAGAAAATCATAAACACTTAGAAGCAAAGGGTTCTTGATTTGTGCCTAAAACAAGAATAAGCACTTGGTTTTATCCCAAGGAGGTATTCGTGTAACCCAAGCGTAGGGTCGAATAATCTTGTTTGGAAAGTGATCACACGACTTCAAGTGATATCCAGTAACCTTCATTGGTAATTAGCTAGGCATTGATTATCTTCACGCTGTTCTATACATTCACAACCACCAACAATCAAAGAAGATTATTTATGATAATAAATGGCTGCTGCTGCTGTGAAACACATGGCTTTAAACTTTTCCAAGCTTGACAAGTTTGAAGGGATGGACTTTAGGAGATAGAAGAAGAAGATGCACTTCTTACTTTCTAGCATGAGTGTGGTGTATGTGCTCACTACTCCTATTCCTGAGATGGTGAGAATGCCACCATAGATCAAATCAGAAGGCGGAATAAGTGGGACAATGATGACTATATTTGCATAGGTTTAATCCTCAACGGTATATCTAATTCCTTGTTTGATATTTACCAAAATATTGAATCTTCCAAAGAACTATGAGATTCCTTTAAAGCCAAGGATGCATCAAGTAAGAAGTTTCTTGTAAGTAATTTTACAAATTACAAAATGACTGATTTAAGACCAGTTATGTAACAATACAATGAACTTCTTGGTATTCTTGGAAGGTTTACACAACACAAAATGAACATGGATGAGGCTATTCAGGTATCTTGTATCATTGACAAACTTCCCCTTTCTTGGAAAGATTTCAAGCACATCTTGAAACATAAAAAGAAGGAGTTAACTCTTGTTGATTTGGGCAGTCATCTGCACATTGAGGAGTCCCTCAAGGTGCAGGATAGTGACAAGCCAAAGGGCAACAATGTTGTTGGTCCTTCGGTTCTCAATATGGTGGAGCATAACAACTCCATCAGGTACAATGACAACAAGGGTAAACGTAAACATCAGGACACCAAAGTTGATACTAACAAAAAGTCTAAAGTGACTTGTTGGAAGTGTGGGAAACCTGGACACTTGAAAAAGGATTGAAAAGGTGGAAAAGTTGGCAACAAAGCCAATGGTTCAGGCACAAATGGTTCAGAGGATGGTTTTACCAACTTACTAAAAGGTCAGTATATGTTTAATAAATTTCTTCAGGTTTATTATATTACCTATGTATCTGAGGCTTATTTTGTGTAGGATGATGATGTTGCGTGATAGGTTGACTCCGGAGAAACTGTGCATATGTGTAAAGATAGATGCTGGTTTAAGACCTATGAGTCACTGAATGATGGATCTATTATTCACATAGGAAATGAGTCAACAGCCATGGTGCATAGACGTGGTTGTGTAAATCTTCGATTTAGTTCTGGAAAGATTGTTTCTTTGTTGAATGTTTTGCATGTTCCTAATATTAGGAAGAATTTGGTTTCAAGTAGTATTTTGAATAATTGTGTAATCAAATGTTTATTGGTTTTGGTTATTTGTGTAATCAAATGATCAGGCTTAATATTGTTAATGATAATATTGGTTCAGCCTTTATGTCAACCTCTAAACTGAATGATTCAATCCTATGGCATGTTAGACTAGGCCATATCCACTTTAAGAGGATGCAAGATATGTTTAAAGATGGGTTAATCCCAGCTTTTAACATGGACATTAAAAAGTGTAAGACTTGTATGCTGACCACAATAACTAAGAAACCATTTCAAAATGTAAAACGTAAAACTAATGTTTTGGAGCTGATCCACAGTGACTTATGTGATTTGCATGCTACTCCCTCATTAGGGAATAAGAAATACTTTGTGATATTTATTGATGATGCTTCTAGATTTTGCTATATTTATTTATTACATATTAAGGATGAAGCACTAGATAAATTCAAAGTATTCAAAACTGAAGTTGAATTGCAACAAGTGTCCCTAATCAAAAGATTCAGGACTGATAAGGGAGGTGAGTACATGGGTACCCTGTATTTTCAGTCTATTAGTATTATCTATGTAACGACTGCTCCCTATACTCCACAACAAAATGGTATATCTGAAAGGAAAAATAGAGTACTAAAAGAAATGGTTAATTTCATATTGTCCTACTTAGGACTGAGTCAAGGGTTCTGGGGTGAAGCTATGTTAACATCTTGCTATTTATTAAATAGGGTTCCCACTAAAAGGAGCATGATTACCCCTTATAAACTCTAGACTAAAAGGAAACCAAATCTTAATTACCACAAGGTTTGGGGTTGTAGGGCAGTTGTTAGAATCCTTGATCCAAAGCTAAAACTTTAGGTGAAAGAGGCATTGAATGCATCATTGTTGGATATGCTGAGTATTCCAAGGCTTTTAGGTTCTATGTTATTAAACCTAATGAACTAGTTTCAATTAACTCTATAATTGAATTAAGGGATCCTATCTTTGATGAGAATAGATTCTCATCAGTCCCTAGACCAAGTCAAAGGTCCTTGATAAATGGAACTGAAGACATTAGTGGTTCAGTGGTCCCTAAAGAGGTCACAGAAGAGGTTGTGGCTCAACAACCTGAACTTGAGCTTAGAAAAGGCAAAAGGGATAAGACTCTGATCCGGTTAAACTTACTCCTTAAAACGTATATATATATGATATAAATAAATTCAAGGATGAGAATCCATGAGATCAAGGTTGCGGCGCGAGTCGCGCGCGCGCGCGCGCGCGCGCAGCACCTAAGGGCAAGACACACAAAGGGTGTGTGGATTATTTATTTTGTGTTTTATTATTTTTGGGGTTGGATCAATTTTCGATTTGATTTGGTCGAGTGGGGTTGTGAACCGAGCTTAGGATCAAATTAAGACAAGACGAACTCTTTTATTTTCCGACTTTGCTCTGTGTAGCCTTGTGAGCCTTCCTATTATTTTGGTCTATTTCGATTATTTCATTCATTTGATTTGCTTTTCGTTTAATATGTATATGTATTTGTGGTGAAATCGATTGAAACTTGTGGGCGTTTAGAATATAGGCATATTGATGTTAAAGTAGGATTAGTATGAAATTATAAGGACATTATTGAATGATTTTTGAGGAGTTTTTGGGGTCGTAAATGAGTTTTGAACGTTATTTTTGTAACGTGGACATTTTTGACACAGAAAATCTGAATGGTTTTAATTCGGGTGTTGGGATTTATGGAAAATCAGATTTTGGATTGTAAATATAACAAAAAAGATGTTTTTTGGAAAAGAAATCGTGTTGTGACTTATTAGAATAGGATTTCTAAAGTTATTTGGGACCTATGTAAACTCTGATATCACTTAATAAATTTTAATTTATAAACGAACCATTTGGTCGTTTACTGTGACTCGTGAGCTGTATTATGAAGTAGCACCCCAGTGTTGTTATTCCGCTGCGTATCGTATTTTAGAGATGTTACAGAATGGTATCAGAGCACAAGTTGTAGCGAACTAAGTCGTTTTACAAAACTTGGAATACAACTGTTTTTGTAAAAGTTTCACGAGTCTTTCACCGATGTTTGATATCCGCGCGCTCAATCGTTCCCGATCCTTAGAAGCTTTATGTGGTATATATAATTGCATATTACGTGAGTAACAAGTGGTTGACACTTGGTACAAGTAGTAATTATATATATGTGTATATATATATATATATATATATATATATATATATATATATATATATATATATATATATATATATATATATATTTACGGCATTCGTTCTATAATGTACGGTTATATATGTTTCGATATTCGCTTCTTGCGAAGTGTTTAATTCCTTTAAACATTACGATGCGATATGATAAAATTATTTTGATACGTGATGAAAACATCGTTGTCATATGATTATTTTCGAAACTTTTTCGCGACTCTACTTTGTAATCTTTTTCAAAAACAGTTGTAGTCCAAGTTTTGTAAAACGACTTAGTTCGCTACAACTCGTGCTCTGATATCAATCTGTAACACCCCCAAAATGCGATACACAGCGGAATAGAACGATTGGGGTGCTACTTCATAATACATGCACACGAGTCACGGTAAACGACTTTAAAAGAAACGTTTACTAATAAAATTTTCATTAAAAGATCAGAGTTACAAGGTCCCACTAAATTTTCATAAAACTTATTCTCAATTAAGTTGCAAAGTGACAATTTGTCTTTTGAAAGCATTGTATCCAATGTACAAAGTTCATCAAGCACACGTCCTTCGATATCCGCACTTGATCCCATCCAAATAATCAAGCTTATACCCGAGATAAACATGTTAAACCGTCATCAAAAATGTTGAGTGAATCCATAGAGTTTATAAATGTAAATTCCGAACACAAGTATCGTTTCTCAAAAATCATCAAATCCGATGTGGATCAGACACCGTTATAGGGGATTATTATAAGCCTCATGACATTGAACGTTAACCCATTCAAAGTGTTGGTGTCTATGTTTCCTCAAAAAGTTTTGCCCATATACACCCTCGTTAAGTGCATATTACTCTCTATACAACACATCCGTTGTGCCATTACCCGACACGTGACGATAGTTGTTGTCATCGGATTGGAGGAGCGCACCCTCCAAATAGTACTAGTACATGTTTAAGCGTTCTACCATTAACCAGGGTTGCTATTCAATTCTATGATTTTCGCGGGACTTTGTATAAACGAGTTAAACTAACTTAATTTTATTAATCAAGGCTACTAGCATACTTCGGGTCCCTTGTGTTCTATATTTAAAAAAAGCATGTTATCCCCCTCGAGGGTCAATAAACAATATTAAATATAATTAAAATGTGAGGCTATCAACTCACCTTGAAGCTAATCGCCTGGTGATCAAAATAATGAGTCTAGCACGATAATCCATAAATTGCGATCACGGACCTATAATTAGAGATCGCCTCGTTTTCTTTACCGAAAAGTATGTTGACTATGGTTACATCGTATCCTAACAAAATCTTATATATAGTATTATATTTATATAATATATTTTAGATATATATATATTTATATATATATATATATTATATAATATTTATATATATACTATTTTATTATTAAATATTTTAGATATATATATATATATTCATACATGTAATGAGAAATCCACTTGCGCCTTAGATCCTATAACCCCACTGTAATTGGTTAAATGATCATTCCTTTTAGTTATATCTACATGATTAATCGGATAACTTTTTATTGTAAGAAACTTTCTATATTTAGCAAGTTTAAAAAACTATATTTAGTAAAAGTCTCGTTATAAAAAATTTAATTATTGTGTTGAATTTATAATTTTTTAGTTATCTCGTCGAACTTTCGACATTCAAGCTGATTATTAATTACCCATATCGGAATTATATCTCGTACGTTTACAAAAAGTTACTATTTTTAGAAATGTACTCATTTATAATAGTTATTAAGTCTAAATTGTTATACTCGCATTACTAAAAGCGTTTGTCATTTTTATAAGCATCCGACAAGTTTTATATTGACACGTTGACTTTCAAATGTCAACGTTTGACTTTATTTGACTTTGACTATATGTACATATAAGTTAGTAAATCTGACCCGTTATATCACATTTTCACGCTTCGGACAAAGAAGAGATTTTATGCGAAACGATATTCCAGACAAATTTTTAGCTTTAGACGAGACCTGAATCTCGATATAAAATGACCAAAATGCCCTTTTTCAATTCTGCTGAAAACTTGTATTTTTAATAAAAACACAGCAGTTTGACCATCGGTTTTGACCCGCTATATCACGTTTTCATGACTTTGACCAAAAAGAGATTTTATAGAAAATATCATTCCGGCCAACTTTCGTGTTTCGCCGGAAGGCCGAAACGGACTCGAAAGTGACCACAATGGCTGTCGATAATCAGATCAGAATGTATGCTTTATAAAATAGCTGATTGGTAACTTATAAAGTTTTCAAACTTCGATCGGCCATAACTTCTTCGTTATAAGGAGTCACGGGGCATTCGAATTACCGAAACATACATTAGGATGAACTCTATCATATTTCAACATTAAAAATCAGTTTTTATGATTTTTCGAACCTCATTTTCCGTGTCAAACCTGTTGTTCCAAAATACCTCTTACAAAAAACACATCAAAACAATTTTCTCAATCCCCCAATATCATCATCTAGCCTATTCGACGCAAGTATAATCGGATTTCGTCACATGCAATAACTCTAAATCGATTAAATCGCAAAAACAAAAATAACACAAGTATTAAAAATACTTACAAAGCCATAATAAGCAAGATCGGACAAGAATAGAACTCGACCCGTTCCCTTTTGTGTCTAGCCGAACTCGAACCAAACCCAAAAACCAAAACCGGGCTTTTTTCCATTTAAACCGAGCTTCAAATAATGTTTATCTAGCTATTTTAAACATCTCTTTTAAACAAAATTGCATGAAACTAACCCGGATTCTAACTCCAAAAATAACCATTGCATGTGTTATTTTATTGCGTAGATGTAAAGGAAATAAAGAGAGGATTCGGAAAATGTAGGTTGATCATTGTGCATGCGACTTTTTCCGACGACACGGCGGTTTCCGGTGGTGGTGGAGTGATGGTGGCCGGTCACTTGGGGGAGAGAAAAAGGACTAGTGTGTGTTTTATTATGAAAAATATGGAAGTACACACACACACACACAAATATATATATATATATATATATATATATATATATATATATATATATATATATATATATATATGTGTGTGTGTGTGTGTGTGTGTGTGTGTGTGTGTAAAATGAAAGCCCTAAATAGTACAAGTATGCCGTGGTTTTTTGAGACTCAAATGAGAGTGTTCTTGCCTTAATTTTTCGTTGTATGAAGAGTGTAGAGAGGATTATGGGACCTAGCTTTCTTTATTTAGTACTATAGGAAACCAGAAACACACCTTTAAAGTGAAACCATGAAGCTAATGGTTTTAGAGGACAAGAGTGTAAGAGCTCTCCTCCTCCTAGGAGGATGCCACGGCTCAAGGACGACCAAGGACTCCAAGAGTTAGACAATTCTAGTATCTTGGGTCCAAGTACAACTTTGTGTAAGGTTTAACATGTATAGGAAAGACTTAACAAGGATTAAATGATTTATTTCATGTGTAAGAGTCTATATCCGGTTTTGACATGATATAAGGGAGCAAAATAATTAAATTTTGAGTAGTGGTATAAATGTGGGTAATTTGTTTGAGTGTAGATGGTAATGTGCATTCGGTACGACCGAATGTAATTTATTGCGAAACGTAAGCGTTTTACGTAACCAACAAAAATAAATTATGAAAAGTTATAAATTATACTCCTAATAATCATATAACACTTGCTTGATGTAAACTTTAATTTGTTTGGTGTCCGTTTACATCGAACGTTGATTTTTAGTTTACGCGATTTAACTATAAGTTAATAATTAAAAGCGAACGCGTAAAACTCTAAAATAAATAATGGTATTTATTAAGTTTGTAAATAACCGGAAAAATGAGAAACGTTACAGCTCCACCCATGAGGAGAGCCTTTCCCAAGGCTCAAGATGCAACATTCTTCGGAGGGGCGGTTTTTTTTGAAGAGTGCGACACTTTTCTCGGAACTGATCCTCGCGTTCCACGTGGAAATCTCTGTTCCTCCTCTGGGAGTTCCATCGAACTTTGATGATGGATAAAAATAAACACTGTTTTTTTCCCGCCTTACTTCTTGATCTCACTGTCCAAGATTTCCACGGGGTCTTAACATAGTGGAGTTTTTATCATCAATTTATTTCATCTAACGAACGACCAATGGCTCTCAGACAAAACACTCTTTAGATTGGTTACATGAAACGTGCTGTGAACCCTGCTTAACTGTTGAGGAAGTTCGAGTTTGTAAGCAACGGTTCCCACTTTGGCTAATACCTTGAAAGGTCTAATATACCTCGGGTTCAACTTTCCCCGTTTTCCAAAAACGCACAAAAAAAAAAAAAAAAAAAAACAAAGACCCCTTTCCAAGGTGATACTTTTAACATAACTCGATCACCAACTTGAAACTCTTATTGGAAGGCTTTACTCCTCACATTGGCGTGCTATTTGGCGATCACAGAGCAGCTTGCATTCCTCTGTCTTAATCTGGAACATCTCTCGTGTTTTCATGAACAAGTTCTGGCCGGTGAGCCGAGCATCTCCGACATCACCAAACACACAGGTGACCGACACATCGGCCATTAAAGGCCGCGAATGGGGCAGCTTTAATACGAGGCGTGTAGCTATTGTGTACGAGAATTCAATCAACGTAAGTGTCCTTCCCAACCATTCCAAAGTCTATCACAACAAGCGCGTAACATATCGTCAAGATTTGTAGGGTTCTTTGCACCGTTGTCCATCGGGGTCTCCGATGGTATGCCGTACTCATATCCAACTGAGTACCCATAGCCTTCTGAAATGACCTCCAGAAATTCCGACGTAAACCGGGGGGTCACATCACAAATGATCGAGACTGGTATTCCATGCTTGGGACCACTTCGTACAAGTACAAGTCTGCTAGCTTGTCCATAGGTCAGTTTCCCTAATTGTAAAAATTGCAGACTTAGTGAGTCGGTCTACAATTACCCATATGGTGTCGTTTCCACTTTGTGTTCTTGAGTTGGTGACAAAGTCCATGTGATATTCTCCCATTTCCATTGAGGAATCGCTAGTTATACAGAAAGCCAGATGGTTTTTGGTGTTCGCTTTGACTCTCAAACACCAAACACGTCTAACATGTGCAATGTCAGCTTTCATGTTAGGTCCACCATAAATTGCGTCATGTTCTGTACATTTTTTCGAACCCGGGAACAGAATAGTCGACTTGTGAGACCGTGCATAATTAAGCCCTTAGGTCACCGTAGCCGGCAAACCAACTTCTGTTTGTTTAACACATTTCCCCGCACCGTGGTTCCAATTTCTCCTTCCAGGTTTTTCTGGGTCCCTTGAATTCTCAATCAAATACCTCCTACCCTTCGGTCTTGAGGTTTTCTGCTTTGCTTGCCTCCATCCTGAGCCTCCAATCCGCTTGGGAAGGTCCAAATCATAGTACATAACTAAGGCCCAACCCGTCTGGCTTTATTCTATCCTTTTGCTCAAACAATCACAGCCCACTACATGTGCGTTTCCTGGGTGATAACGATGTCACAATCAAATCACTAAGCAATTCCCAAACCAACGCCTGTCTCAATTTAATTCCTTCTGATCCGAGGATGTGTTCAAACTTTTGTGGTATGAACAAAGTACCTTCGGTCCCGTAAGAGAATGCCTCCACACATTAAAAAGCGAATACCACTGCGCCTAACGCCAAATCATATTGGAGTATTTTTTTCTCATGAATCTTTAGTTGTCGTGTTGCATAGCAATTACCTTTTCTCCTTTGCATAGCAGTTTTTTTGCCCCAACCTTTGATTGAAGAGTCACCAGTTTAACGATAAAGTCTTCATTTCCTCGTAACGCTAGAATTGGTGGCAACTAGCACAACTTTGCTTTATCAACTAAAAAGCTGCTCTGCCTTCTCACTCCATTCAAACTTGACCTACTTTTGATCACTGGTATTGGCTTGCGATCTTTGAGAATCCTTCATGAATCTTCGGTAGTAAGCCGCAGGCCCAAAATTGACGATCTCCGTTGCAAACTTAGTGAATGCCCAATCTTTGACGGATTCAATTTTGGCAGGACCACATGAATACCTGACTGTCGAGCACGACCAAGGAACTTACTTTAGATTCCAAATTCGCATTTAGAGAATTTGGCGTACAACTGTCCTTCTTAAGCAACTACCAAGAATTAACTTGAGGTGCTATGCATGCTCTTGCTTGTTCGTCGAGTATATCAAATATCGTCAATAAAGACAATTAACGAATTTATCCAATTATGTTTGCACACTCGATTCTTGAGATCCATAAATACAGCAGGTGCAATTAGTCAAACCAAACGGAATCACTTGAAAGCATCATAATGTCATATCGAGTTCTGAATGCGGTCTTTGAATATCTCTCACGAACCCTTAGTTGATGATATCCCGACCTCAGGTCGATCCTTGAGTAATCTCGAACCTTGTAGGTGATCGAAACAAATCATCATTCCTGGAAGCGGATAACGGTTCTTTACCGTCAGTTTATTCAATTCCCGGTAATCTATGCACATCCGGAATGATCCATCTTTCTTCTTGACAAATAAGACCGGAGCTCCCCAAGGTGAGGAACTGGGTCTTATAAAGCCTTTGTCGGAAAGTCTTTTAAATTGGGTCTGACAACTCCTTCATCTCTGATGGAGCCAGTCGATAAGGTGCCCGTGCTACTGGCGCAGCACCAGGTATCAGATCGATCTGAAATTCCCACTTGCGTTGGTGGAATACCCGCAATCTTCGGAAATACCTCAGGATGTCTTGAACTATTTAGGACTTCATCAATTGCTTCCCTTCGACTTGTCTTCCGCCTTTTTCAGAGTAACCTGTGCTAGAAAGATAGGGAACCCTCCAGCAAATACTTTGTGCTTGTCACGAGATGATGTTCAATCGGGACTCGTGACCATTGTTGCTTCCGTCACCATGAAAAATTAAAGTCTTGTCTCCAAAGGGAACACGAACAAGCTTCTCATCACATACGATTACGGCATGATATTTAGCTAACATCCATACAGATAATGACGTCAAAACTAACCCATCTCACGGGCATCAACGACGTTGATGGAGTAGTTAGAAATTTTAGAGTGCAACCCTGTATAAGTGTATTAACCCAAATTAATTCTACCGTCACTAACTCAACATCAAACCAGGTCTAATGTAGTTTGGGATGATAGCATCAAAGAACGAAATGCAGTAGATTTGAAACTTCTATCGGCACATGTCAAATAGTTTGAAGGCATAAAGTTATTTAGGAGGAACGACCCTGCAACATTAGAGTCCGGTTAGTTCCATCAGAGCCCACAACTAGAAGCTCTTGCTACAACATGGCCATTTCCACCCGATTTCCTGATTTCCATTCTTCAGCTTTGGGCAATCACTTTTGTAGTGACCTTGCACTCCACACTCAAAGCAAGTGATAACTCATGGATTTGTCCCTTGGGTTCTCTGGTTATTGTTGTTGTTGTTGTTGTTAGCAGTAGGTCGAACCTTACCAGTCACAGGCCAGTGGCCAAGCTATTTGCAGTAGTGCACTTTTAGTACATGGCCCTCTGGGGACAATTACACTTGGCCACATAGAGGTTTGGTTCCGCCCATAAGTTTCTTATCTCCATCCCAGCAATATAAGCCCATCCACAGTGTTCCTTGTTGAATTGTTGATGTTGGTTTTGGTTTGTTCCTTGATGTATCTTCTATCAATTTCCTCTTATTTTCGCTTGGCGTTCAGAGCTGCATGAGCATCTTTTTGTCCATCATTTCATAGCAAATTCAATAGCCTCTTGCATTGACTGAGGCTTTGATGCCTTAACACTGCCATGAATCATGTCGGGAAGACCACCGACATACCTTTCCACTTTAGTTGATTCCTCAGGGAACATTCATAATCACACAATGAGTGGCCAATCTTGGAATCGTTGATTGTAAGTTTATCCAAATCAGGTACACGTCTCACTTTAAGTTCCAATACCATGATTCCAGCTTTTTATCCACCCCTAGGGCAATATTTATCCGGTTATCACCTTTTCAAGGCCGTCCATGGCATTGTATATGCAACATCTCTGTCGACTGCCCTTACGTGGAGTTCCACCACTCAAAGGCACTTCCTTGAGAGTACAAGATGCAAACCTATAACCGATTTGTAATAGCACATGCTGATAATGAACAATTCCCACTTTTTTTGCCCATTGGGTCAGGCCAACGACTCCTCATCTCTTTGAAATTAGTAGGAAGCACTTTAAGAAATCAGTGTAAGTGCATTCTCATTGAGTAGGCACTTGCCTTCTTCCGCCGGTTCCTGAACCATGGCTGTTATCGCCATCTCTACTTCTGCTTGCATCACGTTTCGTGCCAAAGCAGCAGCAACGCCTTGATCAATCAAAGCTTGGAGTGAGCTCATGACAGTGTGGTATAGCGTTGTGGTGGCGGTGTTGTCGCCTCGTTGCTCTTCTTTTGGTAGCATTTTCTTCAAAATCACAAGGAATATATACACGCAATTTTCACACATCATAAACTAACATGACATATGCATAATAAATAATAATCACCATCCACAGCGAAATATACAACTGAAATTGAAATCAACAATGACATAAAAAAATCATGCATCCATAACACAACAACATCGATAATCATACTATGTCCTGATTACAACATGTTCATACAATGAGATACCAAAAACTAAAAATATGGACCTAAGGCGGTGTTTGCTGGGATCCCCCATAATACTAACACGCCATACAATGATAAGCTAAAAAGGTAAAACAAAAGTCCTTACAGCCTATTACTGGGTTAACCCATAAAACTGAATACTATACAGATTGCTACAAATGATGCATGACTAACTGCTCCGCCAGCTCAGCTCGGTCATCCTGGGGCTCTGTCTCTACCTCTATGTCGCAATACGTCCAAGCGCTGAGTCAACCGAGCTGAAGTGATGTGGTCTGAGTAATCAACGTGGCAACCTGTGCTCCATGACCTAACATGTGCCACTATGGCGGCACTCCTCTCCTCAGAACTATCTATGCTATATGAGCAATTTACCGCCTCTCTATCCATAGCCAAAGCTGTGCGGCAGTAGTGTAGTCTATCTCTGTATAGTGTGTTGACTAGGGCTCCCAAGTAAGCCCGATCATCATGTGCCTCCTCAAATCGTATCTCGAACTCCTTAGTCCTTTGTCTAACAGTAGTATCAAGCTCTGTCACTCTCTGGTTGGACACCCTCTATGGTGGCTGTGCTATCTCCATCATCGCCTCAACTATCTCATCCCAATGTCAACCGCTGGGTAGCGGCAGTCTTGCGGCTCCAGCCGCGAACTCAGTCCCCGGATCTCGTATCCGGAAGCGGGAGTAGTAAGACAAGCTCTCTTCCGAGGCGGCATCTCAGCCTCGGGAACATCAGTCCTGGGGGAAGTAGGTGGAAGTAATGAGGGTGGTGATGCAACAACAGCTCTCATCCGAATCCCGGCTGCCCTATAGCCTAATGGTGCCCCTGCATCAGTAGGGCTAGTAGTGAGTGGTGATGGATGGAGGTACTAGTAAAGGGATAACAACAGTAGTGGTGTGTGTAGGTCCGCAGTCATGCTCAGTCAAGTGCATGCCTCCATGATTCCGGACATCGTGGCTCAGTCTGAACACTCTCCGTGCCCTACGGAGACATTTCTGGGGCAAAGGGGATCCTGATCTGAGTGGTCTAGGTGTGGGTGCATTCTCATCATTCTCGAATGCCTTTGTGTCCCAGCCGAGGGAACAGGGGTTCAATAATAACAGGTATACTGAGAGTCGGACCCAGCAGGTGCACCTCTCCTCCTCGTCATCCTCCTCGTCCTCGTAAGGCCCTCATCGGCATCATCAGCACATCATATCAGTGTCATCACCGAGGGCTCATCACTACATCACCCTCCGTCAGCAGGGTAATCACATGCTCTCCTCAAGTCCTCCTCTGGATCAGAATTTGGTAACATAGCCTAGGAGAAAGGGCTACGGTGAACATCAGCGGGTAGAGGCTGGTCCTCCATGGGTGCCTCATCCTCCGAAGGTACTAAGGACTCGGGTACTCAGGCTCGGTACAAATGGTATCTCAATGGATATGGTGGGTGCCAGGACCGGGCACATAGTCAGATGGACGCTGAGTGCTCAGGTCCAGCAAATTGTCAGGATGTGGGTCTACTGGCTGCATGGGTGGTCCATCGTACCGTATACTTGACTCCGTGTACTCCTCCATCGATATCTCTCATCGGTTCCCCAAAAAACTCTCCCGGGGCGGATCAGTGGACACAGAGGTATAGGTGACACGGATGTGCAGATACATGTAATGCAGGAAATAAATAAACTTATATAAGCATTTTATATAAGACATGTATAGTATATAAGTAGTATAATATAAACATGATACATTTCATGAAACATAATAGCAAACCAACTAATGCAACTCAAGAGTGTATGCGTCCCGAGAAAAAAAACTTTTGTAGATGCAATGTTTGAGAAATGGTTATAGTCCAAGTAAAACATTTGACAGGTTCTCTAAAACCTAGGCTCTTGATGCCAACTGTAACACTCCCTAAATGGTCCACGGAACAAGGGTTGTCAGTGTTAACTTCATAGATCAACATACTAGATAAGAGAACGACCCTCTATAATGAGTCGTTAAAAATTGATACATTAGATTAATAACCTGTTTGTTACAATAGCCGAAGCTTAAATAGTTCATCCATGAAAAGTAAGATTTTAAGACATAACAAAGTATTTCCAAATGTAATGCATCCCAAACTTTATAATAATGACTCCAAAATGATGACCACCAATTTTCCTTGTTTCTCGACCTTATTGACCTGAAAAAACATGCTTTAAAATGTCCAACATAAGTTGATAGAAATTCACAGGTTAGTAAATGTATAAAATAGGACCACAAATTTCTAATGTAAGACAATGTAACAAATACAATATCTAAAAGTAATTCGAGTGCACTAAGCTCATGACACCGAAGCTCCGACATATAGGTATGCAATTTAATGCACAAATGTTGCCCCATGTAGATGTTCAACCCGCAAATCCAAATTGTTCCACTGTATACGGTCCATGCTTCATAACTTTCGAAATACGATGAGCCTAACTCACCAAACGGGGATGTCAATCCCAAATAGATCTATTCATAACATTCACGCTCTCTAACTAGCAATTGACAGTTCATGATAGGCAATATGGGTTTAGCTACTTAAGCAACTCGTATTATTTTAAAAGAGTAAGTGCGTCCAAATGAAAAACAATGCAGGTTCTCACCCAAAGTTGTAAAAGAATATAATTGTAAAAAATGGGGCTATGATACTCACCGTAAGTGAATGATTGATTATCTAACTCAGTAAGTAATCGCCTCGGAAATTTGAATGCAACCTAATTAATTATAGATCGTATGAGTATAATGCATTTCATATAAATAAAACATCACATGTTGTATAGCTACACCACCACCTAATAGTTTTTATTAATTATTTAAAAGTTGAAACAATAATTAACTCGTACTTTGTTTAAATTAAATCATATACTACTTTACTCGTAAAGAAAAATATTATTTTTTATTTATTACGCAATCTTTTAAAAATTATGATTTAATAATGAATTTTATGATTAAATTAATTGTTTTATAAAAATTGAATAAGAATAAAAGAAATGCGCGCGATTTTTAAACTCAATCGTTTTATCGTTTCGACTCCGTTTTATACGTTTCTTATTTTCACGTTTCCGTATAAAAACAATTTATCTAAACTCATATTAATAAAGTTTAAACCCCTGATGGAAAAAGAAAACATAACTTTTACGTTCATAACAGTTTATAAAAATGTTTTTATAGAATTATTATTATATATCTTGTAAACTACGTAACTTGTTCGTTATAATTCCGTTTTTCGAGTTCTTTATGTCCGTGGGTTCGTATTAAGAAAATTTATCAAAATATTACATTTATGGAATTTTTATCTCCGATGAACAGTAATTTTACTGTTCATCACAGTTTATAAATTTGTTTTTATAAAGTTTATTTATATATAACTTGTAAATTCCATAACTTGTTCGTTATAATTCCGTTTTTCGAGTTCCTTACATGCTCACGATCCTTGTAAAGAGCACTATTTTTATAAAATATAAAACATAGGGTCTATGGTTCGAATTCCAATAGTATGTATAAAGATATAATTAGGGTTTTCAATTTATAGAAGGTTAGTTTACACTCATTTGATTTAAGAACCTTGCACCATTATTTTACCAAGTGTTGTACCGTATAATTCACATGTATTTAGTCCTCTAAATGTTCATGTCCTTTATCCATATGAAATCATCAAATACTTTATCTGACTTAAAAATAAAACTAGGTGGTGATTAACTAATGCAACAAGTATGTATACAATAGAAAAATAAATGAAATGAGTATTAAAACTTTAAATATGACCTGTATAAAGAAGTCAAGTAGGATATGAACACCAATGTAAACCCCAATCAAGCCTTCAAATCAAAACCAATCAAGGGAAAACCCAAATAGTTTTCTTGATAATTCATTGTTAAACCCCGAATCCAAGCTTCCCAACACCTTGAGTAGTCTTAGGTAACCTTAGAATGAATACTTGAATGCTTGGATTGCCTTGATTGTAAAATTAAAATGAAACCCTAAATGATATAGGTGTGCCATGGGTTTTTGAAGCTCAAAGAGAGTGTTCTTGCTTTGATTTTTGCTTGTATGAAAGTGTAAGAGGATTATGGACCTAGGGCTTTCTTTATATAGTACTTAGGAAACCATGAAACAACCTTAAAGTGAAACCATGGAAGCAAATGGTTTAGAGGACAAGAGTGTAAGAGCTCTTCTCCTCCCTAGGAGGAGGCCATGGCTCAAGGACACCAAGGACATCAAGATTAGACAATTTCTAGTATCTTGTGTCCAAGTACAACGTTGTGTAAGGTTTAACATGTTTAGGCAAAGGACTTAATAGGGATTAAATGTTTTATTTCATGTGTAAGAGTCTATATCGGTATTTGATATTATATAAGGGAGCAAATACTTAAATTTTGAGTATTGGGTAAAATTGGGGATTTGTGTTTGAGTGTAGATGGGAAAGGTGCTCCGGTACGACCGAATGTAATTTATATTGCGAAACGTAAGCGTTTTTACTAACCAACAAAAATAAATTATGAAATTATAAATTATACTCCTAATAATCAGATAACACTTGCTTGATGAAAACTTTAATTTGTTTGATGTCCGTTTACATCGAACGTTATTTTTAGTTTAACGCGATTTATCTATAAGTTAATAATAAAAGCGAACAGCAGTAAAAACTCTAAAATTAAATAATGGAATTTATTCAAGTTGTAAATAACCTAAAATGAAAATGTTACATACACCCTCCGTTAAGTGCATATTACGTCTTTTATACAACCATCCTTGTCATTACCTGACACGAGACATAGCTAGTCGTCACGGATTGGAGATCACCCTCCAAAAAGTACTAATTCCATGTATGAAAGCGTCTACCAACCCGTAGTTTAACAATTCATGATTTCCGCGGACTTTTTCATCAGCCACGAGTTAAAATAACTTATATAATCAAGCTACTAAGCAGACAGTCGGTGTCCTTGTGTTCTATTTTTAAAAACAAGCATGTTATCCCCCTCGCGGGTTTATAAAACAATTAAAGTATTAAAATGCGATGCTATGAACTCACCTTGATCAACGATCACGATCAAATAAACCGAATATATCACAAACGAAGCAGCAACGATCTCGTCCACGACCTATAATTATATTGCTCGATTACAATACGTATTAAAATAACCATCAACGATGCGTACATACATTACGACGAAAACATATATATATATATATATTTACTATATATATATAATATCTATATATATATTTATAGATATATAATATATATATTTATATATATATATATAATATATATATAGATATTTAATAATACTATATATATATATATATAATATATACATATCGTATCAATAAAATCATATATATATATATAGATAATATGTATTCATACATGTGATAAGAAATACACTTGCGTCTTAGATCCTAAAACCCTACAGTATTAAGTTACGATAATTCCTTTATTTATATCTTACATGACTTAATCGAAAACTTTCTATTTTAAGAAACTTTCTATTTTCGGAAAGTTACTATATTTAGTAAGTCTCATTATCAAAATATATTTGTGATAATATTTAGTTATCTCGTCGAACTTTCAACATTCAAGTTGATTATTAATTACCCATATCGGGATTATATCCCGTACGTTTATAAAAAGTTACTATTTTTAGAAATGTACTCATTTATAATAGTTATTAAGTCTAAATTGTTATACTCGCATTACTAAAAGCGTTTGCCATTTTTATAAACATCCGACAAGTTTTATATTGACCCGTTGACTTTCAAATGTCAACGTTTGACTTTATTTGACTTTGACTATATGTACATATAAGTTACTAAATCTGACCCGCTCCAAATGACCCGTTATATCACATTTTCACGCTTCGGACAAAGAAGAGATTTTATGCGAAACGATATTCCGGACAACTTTTTAGTTTTAGCCGAGACCTGAATCTCGATAGAAAATGACCAAAATGCCCTTTTTCAATTCTGCTGAAACTTGTATTTTTAATAAAAACGCAGCAGTTTGACCATCGGTTTTGACCCGCTATATCACGTTTTCATGACTTTGACCAAAAAGAGATTTTATAGAAAACGTCATTCCGGACAACTTTCGTGTTTCGCCGGAAGGCTGAAACGGACTCGAAAGTGCTCAAAACGGCTGTTGAAAATCGGATCAGCAACCGAAATAAGCATAAATAGCTGATTGAAGTTTTTAGTTTTTCTAAACTTGTTTTCGCCGTAACTTCTTCGTTATTAGGAGTTAGAAGCTCTACCTTATATCAAAACGATCGTCTCGGAAAGCTTTATCATATTCAAAAGCCCAAAATTAGATAAAAAATATTTTCGACACCCAAACGGCCTGTCGAACTTTCTGTTCGAATTTACTTCTTTTGAAACTCATCAAAACCCCATTTTTGACTTCCAAAAATCATCAAGACACCATTATCTAGCCTAAATAACATCTCCAATATCCTTTTTAATCTAGTCTAGCGCAATACCCATCGGATTTCATCACATACAACGAACAAAATCAATTCAAATGAACGAAACAAACGAAACAAAAATATAAAAGAATGCTCACAATGCCTTAATAAACCCACTTCTCAACCGAAATGACTTGAAACTAACCCGAACTCTAACTTGAAAAATACTCATTGCATGTGTTATTTTATTGCGTAGATGTGTAGGAAATGAAGAGAGGATTCGGAAAATATAGGTTGATCGGAATGCATGTGACTTTTTCCGGCGACACGGCGGTTTCCGGTGACCGGAAAACTTTTCCGGTGGTGGTGGAGTGATGGTGGCCGGCTGCCATGGTGGAGAGGGGGAGAGGATTTCTAGTTGTGTGTGTGTTTTTGTTATGAAAAATGAGAAGTAAACACATATATATATGCTTGTACTTTTGGCTAGTTGGCAAGAATGGTCCTCCCCTCTTTTCTATCTTTAGATTTTTGACACGCCAACTTTTACTAAAATATAACCCGACAACCGTGGCTCGGGATTACACTACCGAGACCATTTTTATTTTCCGTTACATTTTTCTTGGTTTAAAATATTTAATAAAATGTGTACATTTTAAAACACGAATCCGGCTCAAGACAAGGAACAAAATGACGACATTCATAAAAATAATAAATTTACGATCTTAAAAATAATAACGAGATGCGTCGGAAATTTTTACGATGCTCGAAACGGTTAACGAACACGCGGTCAAACGGTGACTCGCGAAACGTCAAAAATAAAAATTATCAAATCTTTTCCAAATTTTTCATAATAAAAATACAAAAATATTTATCAACGACAAATAAAATTTTAAATGTCGACGCTTATTCACGGAAACTCGAAAAATAATTATTACGACATCGGATACGCGATCGTCGTACGCGTCGTAAAACTCGGGTTGTTACAGACTAGTCGAGTAATATTATATATAAGTAAACCGTATAGATATAAAAATTACTTGAGGACAAGTAATAGTTTATCTTTCGGATGTCGTGTCCCAACGAAAGATGAATTTGAAATTTACGAAAGCGTTTTGTTTGATGCTTGATTGCAAAATATTTTTGTTTTTTGATTTAAAACTAAATATAAAATAAAACTAAACTAGTTTATACTAAATAGCAAATATGCAAAATAATTAAACACAGATATAAATAAAACAAAAATAAATAAAACAAAAAAACTAGTTATATCAAATAAAATAATTAGTAAAGAATATTACTGTACGAAATTGAACTATTGCTCACCTAATTATATCTACTACACTACTATAATTTGCACATCACAAGTCACATGTCAAACATTCTAGAAGGTCAAATATCAAAGCTATATAGTGATAAGTTACGTCACCACCATATTTCTACAAGGACTGATATGTGCCATTTTGTTAAGTTTTCCATGAAAAAAGCACCAATGAGCTACTAATTCATTTAATTTGAATTTACTAACTAAAAATTGCTCAATCAATTACTCGTGTTGTTTATAATCTAGGTTTGTAACAGTTCAACACTGAATTAGACGAACAAAGAGTCGAAGACTCTAAATCTTTAATTATAACAAACTAAGATAACACATATGCACAAGTTCTTTTATATCAAATAACTGATTTAAAAAAATTCGTAAAAGAAACAGTTAGTAACCT
>BQNB010022575.1:2007-62853 GCA_026074375.1 Tanacetum coccineum | reverse complement strand
GTTGTGAGCCGGCAAGAGGCAGTAAACTTTTATCAGCCCACAACTTTTATTATTATATTTTTTATCATTTTATCATCATTTTTCAATTTTTTTTTTAATTATTATCTTATATAAAGAATACTTCTTTTTGAAAATTCAAGTATAAATTTGAACTAAGACTAAAATTTTGCTATATATTACATAAAAAATTGTTGATTTAAGTTTAATCTCCAAAAACAGCACGTATATTATTCCGGTTAGAAGCTTATGGGAGAAAAGGCAACAAATTACACACATGAGCTCTTAAGATTTCCAACTAATCCTTGTTTAGCATCCTACTCATACCTAACTCTATCATTTTTTGTTCTTCGCGAAAATCGCGAACGCTTAGCCTAAAAGTTAAGGAACAAGCTAGAGCTCAACACGCTCGATCGGGTCAAAATTTACTCTTATTCTACCCAGCAAGAAAGTCAAAATTGTGACAAAAACACTTATTTTATTTTTGAACTTTTTTAAAATTTTTCATATTTTTGAAAATTTTGGTGGGAAAACGGGGTACGTGAGAACAACGGGCAAAAGTAGGCAAGATTATATCGAAGATATACTACCCCATACTAAAATCAAACATTGTCCTCAATGTTTCCTAGCCTAAGACTTAAAAACCCCATACTAGAACTCAAAAAGGTCGAATGCATAACTAAAGCCTGAAGAAAGTATCACAAATATCTTAAGCCGTTAATTAAGTGTGCTAAAAGATAAATGTTAGACGATAATAATCTTTTAGGATATCGGATTTCCCCAAACTAATGGCAAGCAAAGGCTAGGAAGCTCGAGTGGACCGGGATAAAACACCGAACACGAGAGTCTTCAGAAAATTTGGATCTATCCTGCAAACAATCACAAGTACAAACAACAAACACAAAGAACGTAAAAAGCACAAGCCTCCTCACAACATATTAGAAATAAGAAAGAAAATAGAAAATGGATAAGCATGGGGTGCCTCCCATGAAGCACTTTGTTTTTGGTAACCGAGTCACATAGCTTGACTCGATCTCCGAATTCAGTCGTCCTTGGAGAATAAATGGAAGAGAAAATCTCAATCGGGCTTTCATGAATGTTTGGATAAACATTTAAGCATTTGAAAGTTCCATACCGATGAGATGCCACCGGCTTAAAGTTGAGATGACGGGGTCAAAAATGGTATCCTCGTTTTTGGTAGAGGAAATTAAGGGAGAAACCTCGGGGTAAGTGAGATATGGAAGGAAAATCCAAGTGACAAATGTGAAAGAATTGTCAACTTCAACATCAATCTTACCTCCCCCCGGGTCAAAACATTCATCTTCATTAAGCTCATCAACATTGTTTATTACGGGTGCATCGGGCTCAATATTGAAGGTTAAACGTTCATAAGTGGAATCATTGTTAAGCAAGTTGTCAATAATGTCCTATTTCGAGTCAAAATCACTTTCAATACCTGGTGGTATCGAATCATCTGGTCCGGAAAATATATCGATATCTTCCCTATTGGGGTCACTATCCTCAATGCGAGTAGTAGATATAGGAAGAGACTCGATGATTGTATGAAAATTTTCTGGTGACTGGGGAGATGAATTACTGCATAGCAAAGACATTCGATTGATGTAATCTTCATGTTCTCTAACAATTCCTGGAGGAATCGTGATAAGTTCACCGGTGAACTTATGGTGAAGAGGATCACTTTTGGGAGAAAAGGTTATCAAAGGTTCATTCTCTGGTTTATTCCTAAGTTGTTGTGGTTCATATTCGAAAAACACTTCGGGAGAAAGATTATGGGTGGTATCCTCGCTAAGCAAACTCTCAAGATAGGTTACGTCTCCTTCCGAGTCATAATAACCTTCATTATATGTAGGAACTTCGATAGCTAGAAAAGCATCGATCTCATCATTATCGCCTACTGGAATGAAACACTCAGCCTCATCATTCGTTTTATATTCCATATCAAACTCATTCTCTTCGAAAGGTGGATCTTCGATGAATCCTTCGAGAATGGAAGCAACGCTTTTCAAAGGAGTAGACGGATCATCGTGGAGTAGAAACTCAATGTCGTCTCTTAGAATAAGACTCTTATCTGTGTTAGAATCAGAAAGAGGTGTGACTACACTATGGGCAAGCTGTGTGGATGTTCGACAAACTTCATGGACCGAAACACATCGAGGATCACTTGATCCGCAGAGGTTTTGATAGAATAGGGTCGTACCAATTAGGTTTGACATTTTGAAAATTTGTTTTTCTGCTTGAGTTGACATTCCTTTGACAATGGAAATTCCCGCGTGGTAATTTGCATAGTCGGGATACATACGGGGTACTTGGGTCGCACGGAAGTCACATTATTTAAGTGTCTCGAGAGGAAAATTTTCGTTTATTTCCTTTGGATCGAGAACATTTTCATACGGGTTTTCTAATCGGGAAAGATGATCGGCCGCGTAGTTCTCGGCTCCCTTCGTATCAATTACTTTAAAATCGAACTCTTGAAGGAGGAGAACCCACCGGAGCAATCGCGCCTTAGCATCTTTTTTAGCAAATAGGTACTTAAGGGCGGAATGATCCGTATACACTATGCTTTTATTCATGATGAGGTATGACCAGAATTTTCGAATAATACACACATCTAACTTTTCTTTTTCGTTGTGGTGTAGTTCAATTCCGCCTCGGTCATCGTTTTGCTTGCATAATGTAAAGGCATAAAGTGTTTATCATTCGTTTGCCCAGAACCGCACCTTTGGCATAGTCGCGCGCATCGCACATAAGCTCAAAGGGCATTGGTCCCAAGTCGGGGGAATCAGAATTGGAGCTTCGGTTAATTCTTCTTTAAGGTTGATAAGGTCTTGATGCATTCCTGGAGAAATTTAAAAGGAGTGTTTTTCTCAAGGAGATGAGTCATTGGGTCGATAAATTTTTGAAAGTCCTTGATGAATCTGCTGCCGGTTTTATAACTTGCATTCCGAAGAAATCCTAATTCTTGCACGGTAGTTGGGTTGAGGTACTTATGAGCAAGACTCTATTTTGGATTGTCAACTTCTATTCCTTTCTTTGAAAATTTTGTGTCCATGAAGTGCCTTCTTTCACCCATTATAATGGCTTTTTTCCAATTTAAAGCCAAATTTGTGTCTTCACACCGTTTAAGCTTCTTTTCTAAATTGAAGGCATGTAGTGAAAGAATTTCCAAAAATGGAAATGTCGTCATGAAAAAACTTCCTGTCTTTTCAAATCATTCATGGAAGATATCCATCATACACTTTTGGAACGTGCCCTGGTGCATTTGCATAAGCCGAAAGGCATGCGGCGGTAAGCAAACATTCGTCTATGGGTAGGTGAATGTAGTCTTTTCCTGATCTTTCGGATCAATTGGTATTTGAAAGTAACCTGAGAAACCATCAAGGAAACAATAATATTCATTTCCTGCGAGTCTCTCGAGCATTTGATCCATAAACGGCAAAGGGAAGTGGTCTTTCTGGGTGGCTTCATTCAACTTACGATAATCAATACAAACTCTCCATCATGTTACAAGTCTAGTTGGTACTAATTCATTTTCATCATTGGTCACAACAGTATCCTCTTTTCTTTGCACACAGTTTGAATGGCTTTCCCAAGGACTATCCGAGATTGGTAAATTAATCCCAACATCAAGAGTTTTTCAACCTCTTTCTTATTAAATCGTGGATCTTTGGGATTAACCTTCTCTGATGTTGGACCGCTGGTTCATAATCCTCTTCCATTAGAATTTTATGAGAACAAAATTTCCGGGTTAATACCCTTATTCGGAGGTTTAAATCGTTGGCTCGCTTTCAGGACTTTAGAACCTTTATGAGAGTGGTCTTTTCATCGACACTCAATTCTTTGGCAATTATGACTGGCAACTTGTTGTTGTCTTCCAAAAATGCATATTCGAGATGAGGCGGTAAGTCCTTAAGTTCGACCTCGGGGGAGAGGATTTCATCAATTGAGAGTTGGCTAGTAGTTTTGCTTCAACAGTATTAAGTTCCTTTCTAATTTTTGGCAAATAATTTCCTTGGTTTGGAGGAGGTGAAGGATCACTATTAAGGAGTGTTTCGAGAATAAGAATGTCCCCCTCTAGGTCATAATAGGATTCATTAACTTCCGATGAAGTTGGATCGTCGGCTAGAGCAAGAAAAGCATCAGCTTCTTCTAGAAGTAGAAAATCACTATCCCTGAAAGGAGTGAGAGTCGGAGAAGAATTTGAAACTATCGGGTCATATCCGGGAGTAGGATTGCTACTTGCGATCACGTCTGAAAATACTTAGTGCAACTCATGTAAATTGTATCTATTTATGCAAGATTATTTTGTTATAAAAATTATAACTATTGGGACTTGATGTGTTTCAAAAGCTTTAAATTTATAAGACTGAAAATACCGAATAATTATATGGAAACACACGGGTAAAAGTATAACCCACGTATGTAGTATAATCTTTTTAGGTAAGACCAGGTCGTTCCACAGGGATTTGAGTAGTGTTCAAATAATCAGAAAGAAAATAAACTTTAACAATTTTAAAAGTAACTTTAATTTTTACACATTTCGTAATAAGGATGGACTTCTCGAATAGTTCATATAACTTAATAAGTGTTGAAAATGATTTAACCTCAAAATGATGGATATTAATTTTAAAAAAGGACTTCTCGTCAGAATAAACATTTTCACTACACTACTTGTGATATAACCCAAGACTTATATTTAGTTAACCAGACCAAATGTGTCACTCAAATAGTTCAGTTACTAGTATATCAAAGCTTATTTGTTTATCAATTTACGAAAGTGGATTTCTCGGCACAAACGATAAAGACCATAGACAAATCTTTAAAACCACATAGATCATAACGGGTCTTTTGACCTATACCGATATGATTATATAAATCAAGTTGATAAGCAAAACTGGCAAGATAAGATATAATAGATTCGCAACATAAGCTTGAGATTAAAGAGATCAAGATCATACCAAACACTTATTCATTATCATAACATCATCGAGTAGTCATGAGAGATTTAGCCTCTCATGGCTAAGGAGTTCATAACAAAAGTAGACTTAACATAAACTTCCATTATTTCAATAACTAAGTTGACAACCCTCGTCTTCGTTCTTGATCGTTAGATCTTTATTCTTCAAAGGTTAGTGGTTGTTTTTTTAGTGTTTTTTTTGATATGAGGGACACAACAGGATTGGTTGTGTGTGAAGAAGAAGAGTTTGTAGAATAGAGGAAGAGAGGGGAGGATCTGAATTGAAAGTGAAATTTCATCCTCAATTTATAGGCTGAATTTGGGTGAAACGTGCGGCGCACACAAGAAATTATGCGGCGCACTTGGTGATTAAATGCGAAAGTATTAAATGCTGATTGAAGAAGTACGGCGCACTAGGTAATATGTGCGGCGTACTTAGTGTGTTAATGCATTTGCATTAAAGTCTTCATTTATTTCTTCTCATCAGATGGAAAGTGTGGCGCACTTAGGTATAAGTGCGGCGGTTTTCGGCTATATAGGTAAGTGCGGCGTACAATAGTAGAGTGCGGCGCACATCTTGTACTTTTAGCTTGAAATCTTTTCTTCTCTTTGTATTTGTCTTTCAAAGTACGTAATTTCTTGAGTTTTAGTTAGTAGTGTCTTCAAGTGAACCTGCAAGCAATTTAGACTATTAAGTATCGAAAGTTCACGAGAAATGATAAAATATATACAAATAACGCCATAGAAAACATGTATAATTTAGGCGTTATCAGATCCCTCCATACTTAGCTTTTTTCTTGCCCTCAAGCAATCGAAGCGAGAAAATAAAATCATTTATCGTGACGTAGAGAAAATTAGATTTTATAAGAGATTGCACATTAGGTAAAACTTTCAGGCATAGAATATAAATAGCACCTCGCATAGGAATAGTGTTTGGTTTTTTTAATTCACTTAGCCACTCAGACCGGGTTGTATATTTGTAAGACACTTAATTTGCACAGACATAATCTAGACAACTACTATAGGCCTGTACTTAACACATAAACCTGACCGAAGGGCGGAACTTGGTATTTAGAGTGGATACAACTTCACATGCCGAAACATAAGCCTTTATTTCATTGAACTACTATAAAACACATATAACTTTTTTTTTCAAATATGATAACTAAGGCTTGGCACAGAACTTCTTCATTTAACTTTGGGATTTCAGCAACTTAGCACTAAAGGGAGTGCTCGCAGGGACTTGCAGAATTCATAATATGCAGTAGATTAGGCTTCGGTCTAGTAATGATGATTAAGCACTCAAGTTATGAGATTCTAAATTACGGCTCCTCTCAAATATAATATCAACCAATACCCAAGTTCTAGAAAAGATGACAAAGACCATACGTACATATCCGTAACGACGGAATAGACACATATGACTGCATTCAAACCTTAACTCAAACAAGTTAAAGGCATCATTTATCTTGGGTATCAAAGGTAGATACCCGAATATTCTAAAGGTTTAAAAATTCTCACAATTTAGTGGACTGGGTTGTGCTAGCTATAATGTCAATCCAGTTGGATTTACCTTACTAAGAGCATTTTTTATATTTTAAAAGCATATATCTATTAAGATTTTTTTGGCAGGGCAAACATGGAGGGATATGATTAATTTTCCTATTTGGCTCCCCTCCACACTTAAGTTAAACATTGCCCTCAAGGTGATAACTGTAATAGAGATAATAGGAAAATTAAGGAAAAACAGTTACTCCGGGGATACGATAAATGGTATGGTTGCAGTAGAGCTATCCTTGAGCATACTTTATAATTTTTTATATTCTTAAGCTAAAATACGTGCATAAAAGTAAACACACATAGAATATTTTTGTTGTTGTTTTTTTTAAGAAAACTAAATAAAGGATATTAGTAGAAGAATGGAGGAGGGACTCCTCCACACTTAAGTGAAGCAAGGGTTGCCTCCCGAGAAGCGCTTAATTTTTAAAAGAGTCGTTAGCTAGACTCGTACTTCGGGAGTCATTCTTTTGGAAAAGGGAAATTATGCATTCCCTTAGGGTCATTATCTTCATCTTATGATATAGTTTGAGTTCGTAGCATTTACTTATGGATCGTTTTCCATTAATTTTCATAGAGTTCCAACATATCGGGATGGTTTGATATTCACTATATATGGTCCTAACCATCGAGATCTAAGTTTGGGTTGTTTAAATTTGTATTTTGAGTGAAATAGCAGAACTTTGTTTCCTTGTTTGAATTCTTTTCTCATTCTTAATTTTCTATCATGCCAGACTTTGGTTCTTGCCTTGTACAAACGAGAGTTTTCATAGGTTTGGTGTCTAAGTTCGTCTAACTCGTGTTATTGAAACATTCTTTTCTCACCAGTAGCGATGAGATCTGGGTTGTAGTTTTTTAAAGCCCAGTATGAGGGGTGTTCTAATTTCGAATGGTAAGTGCAGTTCTTTTCCCATATATTAGTTTGTAGGGTGTTTTGGTGGTACGGTAGGTGTTTTATAGGCATGTGCGAAATGCCCACAGAGCTTCATTCAAAATTTTCTTGTCCATTAGCAGGATTTTCTTTAACAGTTTTTTGTCAAGAATTCTTTTTATGAGCTTTGGTTGTGTTTTCACTTTTGTTTGATTTATAAAATACTTTTTTTAATTGGTACCATATACCCCATAGTCCTGGGAGATATGAATGGGAGAAACGGTGATTAATCAAATTTTTTCTTGGGTTTTTCATATTTTGTTGCAGATGTGAGTGCCTCGTCGCTGATTGTGCTTTGGGATTCTAAACGGTTTTTTTTAGTAAAGTTTTTTCAGAAGGGTACAATACTGGGCCTTATTGGTTTGGTAAAGCTGAGTTCGGGCATTTTGTTAACGTAATCTAATGCGGATAGAAGGTATTAATGATTGATTTGGGAATGGTTAAAGTGTAATATGTCTAAAATTTAAGATTGATGTGTTTAAGGATTATCAGTTTTGATATATTTGTTTTTGGATGTTGAAAGGAGGGGGGGGGGGGGGGGGGGGGGGGGTTTTTTGTGGGTGTGGTGGTGGTGGGTTTTTTTTTTTTTTTATCTTTTTGGGGGGGGGGGGGGGGGGGGGGGGGGGGGGGGGTGGGGGGGGGGGGGGGGGGGGGGGGGGGGGGGGTGGGGGGGGGGGGGGGGGGGGGGGGGGGGGGGGGGGGGGGGGGGGGGGGGGGGGGGGGGGGGGGGGGGGGGGGGGGGGGGGGGGGGGGGGGGGGGGGGGGGGGGGGGGGGGGGTTTTTTTGGGGGGGGGGGGTAGGGGGGGGGGGGGTGGTGGGGGGGGGTGTGGGGGGGGTTTGTGTGGTGTTTTTTTTTTGGTGTTTTTTTTTTTTTTTTTTTTTGTTTGTTTTTTTTTTTTTTTTTTTTTTTTTTTTTTTTTTTTTTTTATTTTTTTTTTTTTTTTTTTTTTTTTTTTTTTTTTTTCCCAAAGGGGGGGGGGGGGGGGGGGGGGGGGGGGGGGGTGTGTGTGTGTGGGGGGGGGGGGGGGGGGGGGGGGGGTGGGGGGGGGGGGGGGGGGGGGGGGGGGGGGGGGGGGGGGGGGGGGGGTTTTTGTTTGGGGGGGGGGGTGTGTTTTTTTGTGGGGGGGGGTGTGTGTTTTTGTTGGGGGGGGGGTGGTTTGTTTTGTTTGGGGGGGGGGGGGGGGTGTGTGTTTGTGTCCCCCCCCCCCCCCCCAATTTTTTTTTGGGGGGGGGGGGGGGGGGGGGGGGGGGGGGGGGGGGGGGGGGGGGGGGGGGGGGGGGGGGGGGGGGGGGGGGGGGGGGGGGGGGGGGGGGGGGGGGGGGGGGGGGGGGGGGGGGGGGGGGGGGGGGTGGGGGGGGGGGGGGGGGGGGGGGGAACTGAGTATTGAGCTTCTTTGATTATTGTCGGCCAGTAAAATCCTAAGTCAAGGACTTTTTTAGCAGTTATGTTGGGTCTAAAATGTCCACATATCGGTCTGTGGTGACATTGATCTAAAATGATTCGGGATTCTGGTCTAGATATACAGCGTCTAATCATACCGTCAGAACATACTTTGAAAAAGTAAGGCTCTTCCTAAAAGTAGTGTTTAAGGTCGGAGAAAAAATTATTCTTTTGTTGGTATGTCATCCCTTTTGGTATAATATCACCGACTAAATAGTTTGCAAAGTCTGCAAACCAAGGTTCATCTTTGGTGTTTATTTCCATCAAGGTTTCTCTAGTAAAATTGTCATCGACTTCAATGTCATCGCTTGTTTCATCATTTTCTATTTGGGACAAATGTTCGACTGCAACATTTATAGTTCCTTTTCTATCTTTGATTTCTATGTCAAATTCTTGTAAAAGTAAGAATCCAATACGATTAAGACGTGGTTAGCCTCTTGCTTCTTGAATAAATGCCATAGGAACTGACTATGATCAGTGTGAAACTATTGTCTTTTGATGAGAATAAGATAAGATCTGAATTTGTCGAATGCAAAAACTACAACCATAAGCTCTTTCTCGGTTACAGTGTATTTTTGTTGAGTTGGATTAAGAGTTTTACTTGCGAAGTAGATTGGCTGAAAATTTTTACCATTTTTTGGCCTAAAACGGCTCCTACTACGAAATCACTTGCACCACACTAATTTAACGGAAGGTTCAATTTGGGCTTACCGATCACAAGGCCACTGTGAGTTTTTTCCTTCAGTAATTCAAATGTTTTTTGACATTAATCATTGAATTCGAATGAAGTATCTTTTTCAAGCAGCTTAGTAAGAGGTCGGATGATTTTCGAGAAATCTTTAATGAAACGTCGGTAAAAACCGACATGTCCGAGAAAGCTTCTAATACCTTTAATATTGGTCGGGGGTGAAAGTTTTGAGATTACATCAATTTTTTCTCTATCGACTTCAAGTCCTGCACTAGACACTTTGTGTCTAAGCACAATTCCTTCTTTAACCATGAAGTGACACTTTTCCTAATTTAGGACAAGATGAGCATCTTTACAATGCTGGAGCATTTTATCGAGGTTGTTTAGACATGTGTCGAAAGAGTTTCCGAAGACAGAAAAATCGTCCATGAATACTTCAAAGGATTCTTCGATCATATCGTGAAAGATTGCCAACATGCACCTTTGAAATGTGACAGGAGCATTACATAACCCAAAAGGCATTCGCCTATAAGCGTATGTTCCGAAAGGACATGTGAATGTTGTTTTCTCTTAATTATTAGGATCAATAGGAATTTGAAAATAGCCAGAAAAACCATTAAGAAAACAGAAGTATTTATTCCCTGCGAGTCTTTCTAACATTTGATCCATAAATGACAAAGGAAATTGATCTTTTGCGGTTGCTTCATTAAGTTACGATAATTGATGCATACTCGCCAACCCGTAACGGTTCTTGTTGGAACAAGTTCATCATTTTCGTTGGTTACAACTGTAATTCCACCCTTTTTGGTACACAGTGAATATGACTAACCAAGGACTATCGGACAATAGGATATATAATGACCAGTATCCAAGAGTTTCATTGATATCTTTTTAACACTTCTTGTTTGTTTGGGTTTAATCTTTCTGTTTTTGGACAAAACTGGTTTCTTATCATCAAGAAAGTTGTATTCTTATGTTTACAGATGATGCGGAGATGATACAGGAATCTTGTTGTTTTCAAGCAAAGACTTGCTTATGCTATTTAAGGACGTATACAAGGTTTGTTTTTCTTTTCTTTGAGGAAATGAGATGATATGATAACGGGAAATAAAAAGAAGGTTTCTTCCAGAATACATATTCCAGATTTATCAGGAAGAGGTTTTAAGTTCGAGATACGTAGGAGGTTTTCTTCGAAGATGTTTTGATTTTATAAAATTACTGTATTGATGGTGATTTCTCTGGGATGTAGTTTTCGGTATCTGATTCAGAGTCAGATTTTCATTGGCAATTCATTGCAATATATTCATTGAAATTCAGCAAAGATTTCCTTTCGAGGAGGGTTCTTTGATGAATGGAGATTTTACTACCTTCGTTTTAGAAAGCATCGGAGTCTTCTTCTTGGATTTTCTTCGATAACATCGATACTGAAATTGAATCCATCGTTCGAATAAGAATGCTTATTGCGGAATCCAATATTAAAAATCATTCGTTTCAGTTACAACTCCAGGTTGAGTTGTTCTGTTTAACTCGCATAAAACTCCATCAACAATATGAAGAAATGGTCGTCCAATATGGAGAGCTGTTTATATCTTCTCCGCATTTCGAGTATGACAAAAATCAGCAGGAAAGGTGAAATTTACCAACTTCAACGAGCTTATTTTCAGCTATTCCAACAGGGTATTGTATATCTTCGGCTAATCTTACGCTCATTTTGGTAGGTTTAAGAGTTTCAAGAGATAGTTTTGCGTATAATGAATATGGCATAAGGTTAATGCTAGCACCAAGGTCAGCTAAGGCATTGCAAGAGAAAGTTTTGTTAAAATTGCATGGAATAAGAAAACTTCCGGGGTCTCCTAGTTTTGGTGGAACTTTATTTTGGATCATTGCTGAACTTTCATCGCTTAAGAAAGCGGCAGAAATTTGTTCGATCTTGTGTTTGTTGCTTATTAGCTCTTTGAGAAATTTGCCATAATTAGGCATTCCAGCTAAGACGTCGATAAGAGGTACGTTGATTCGGACGGAGCGGATTATGTCGAGAAATTTTCCATATTGGGCCTCCATTTTTTCTTTCCTTAGGCGTTGAGGATATGGAATTTTTGGTTTATATGGTTTAGGCAATGGAGTTTCTTTGGTTTGTTTTGGATTTTGAGTTTTTGGTTGTGGTGTAGGTTCGTCTTCTTCATCATCACTATCAAAATTGACAGGGGTTTTAGAATTGTCTTGTTGGTTATTTGGGTTAACTGGTTGGTTATAGGATTTACCACTTCTTGTGAATACGGCATTCACATGCTCATTACGAGATTGCGGTGGTTGATAGGTTTTGGAGTTGTGTCCTTTTGGGTTTGGTTGAGTGTTACTTGGAAGAGATCCAGAAGGTCGACCAGACTGCTTGTCAGCAAGTCTGTCGAACTTAGTTTCAAGATTCTGGATTGAGGCTTGATGATTTTTGGCTACGGTTTCGAGTTGGGTTTTAAGGTCCATAAATGTTTCTTTGACGAAAGCGTTGGTTGATTGTTGAGATTTCATGAAATTGTTTAATTGTTGTGTAAGATCATAAGTTTGGTTTATCGGTATTGGATTGGTAATTGTCTCGGTTATAACTACTTCGTTTGTTTGAACGCCAATTATCGCGATTTGAGTCTCGGTCGCGGTAATCATTGTAAAAATGAGTCTTACAAAAGTTGGCATGAATTTAGCTTCTTCTTCACGAGACATGGGTATTTCATCTTCATCAAGATATGGTTTAGTTTTTTTAGCTTTGGACTGGAGTTCTTTGTACTGAGTATCCATTTTCAGGGTCATGGCATCCATTCAGGCCATAACTTTGTCAGTATCAAAATTACTGCTGCCTCCGTCAGCGAAAGCAACGGTTTTCTTAAGAGTTGATTTGGTTTTTTGATTTTTAGCCCAGTCGAGCTTGAGTAAGACTTTATCTTTGAGAAGTTGGTAAGCTTGATTTGGTGTTTTATAGAGGAAAATACCATCGGCTACGGCATTAAGAACTTCTTGGGTTATTTCGCTGAGACGGTGATAGAAGATTTTGATAATATTTCCTTTGGATAAATTATGACCATGGCAGTTTTGGAGCATTTCTTTCATACGAAGCCAAGCATCGGTTAAAGATTCATTTTTGTGTTGAGAGAATGCTCGGATTTCTCCAAGGAGTCGGTCGAAAAGAGATGGGGGAAAGAATCGGCTAATGAAAGCGATTCAAAGTTCATCCCAAGTGTCGATAGTTCCTTCGTTGAGTTCGTCTAGCCATGTTTTTTCTTCTCCGGTTAGTGATAGGGGAAACATCATTATGCGGACGGCTTCATTTTCGATGTCTTTGTATTTGAACATATCGCAGATTCTGAGGAATTCGTGAATGTGTTTGTGAGGGTCAGTTTTGGTTCTGCCATCAAATTGGTTTCCTTTGACAAGAGTCAAGTGGTTACCTTTAATAGCAAATTCATTCACGGTTTTAAGAATAGTGATTGCGGAACTGGGAGTTGGTGCGACAACATGGTCAGCAACCCACATGGGTTCATCATCCATTGGATAGAGATTTTCGAGAATCACGAGAAAGTTACAGAAGTGGTTGATGTCGAGAATTGACGGATAGACAACTCTCGGGTTTTGAGGTGGGTTGTTTCTTTGATTGAAAGGAACTCTCTTGTTTCGTCGATGAAGTCTTCGATTCAGAGTACGTTCAGTTTCAGGTAATGGTTTAACAAGTTCAGAATTGGAAGCACGTGTATGCATCCAAGGGAGAATTTGGCTGGGGTAAGTTTGCCAGAAAACTGTACGGTGATTTTTTTTAAAAAGAAGGGGAGTTAAAATAATTTTTTAGAGTTGACTATAGAACAGCTTTGTGGAAACCTAAAGATTCCTTAGATCGTTTAAGCTCAGGTTGTTTAGACCTTTATCTAGGATAATATCAATGTTCATAAGTTATAAAAACAAAGCGGAATAAGAACAAAAATATTGAACAAGGTTTTACCAAACATTCTCCACAGCCCCAATTTTTCTGATCATGATTATAAGGTTAATCCAATGAACTGTTGGTAACAGGGAATAGGAATACCTGATTACTTGAGGCTACACCAATCTCGTACAATAGACGTCTACATCTTTTTCACTTTGTGTACACACACTTTTCTGGATGGATGCTAAACCAGACTCCCTGCCTCTCTTTATAACTTGAGAGGCATAGTTTACAATAAAACTAGCTTACATATTAAGCTAACTAATATTAATTCTTATGTCCATGTTGTTTCTTTCTTTCTTCATTATGAATACTGTTGCATATAAGGATTGTAATCATCAAATCAGAATTCCCAACAAGCTTAAAAATCCCCGGCAACGGCACCAAAAACTTTGATGTGTTTCAAAAGCTTTAAATTTATAAGACTGAAAATACCAGATAATTATATAGAAACACACGAGTAAAAGTATAACCCACGTATGTAGTATAATCTTTTTAGGGTAAGAACCAAGGGTCGTTCCACAGGGATTCTGTAGTAGTGTTCAAATAATGAGAAAGAAAATAGCTTTAACAATTTTAAAAAGTACTTTTAATTTTTGACAATGTTATAAGTTGACTACTCGAATAGTTCAAAATAACTTATAAGTGTTGGAAATGATTTGACCTCAAATATGGGGCATTAATTTATAAAAAGGACTTCCCGCTTGAGAAAATTCACAAACTAACTTGTTTAACCCAAGACTTATATTTAGTTAACCAGACCAAATGTGTCACTCAAATAGTTCAGTTACTAGTATATCAAAGCTTATTTGTTTATCAATTTACGAAAGTGGATTTCTCGGCACAAACGATAAAGACCACAGACAAATATTTAAAACAACATAGATCATAACGGGTCTTTGGACCTATACCGATATGATTATATAATTCAAGTTGATAAGTGTTAGGATCATGAAAAGTCTCGGTCACTTCCAATAATTAGTAGTCAAAGCCCGTAGTTAGATATGTTAATCATATTAAGCTAATATGGCTCAAGGCCCATGGTAAGCCCATTAATAGGCCCATGGCTGGCCAAACTAAACTATAAATACCCCTCTCTATAGCTTGGAGAGGGTGTTGGTTGGTTTTGTATTCTCATTTCACTATAAATACCTCTCTCTATAGCTTGGAGAGGGTGTTGGTTGGTTTTGTATTCTCATTTCACTTATAAATTACATGTTTCTTACTTTCTCTCTCTAGAATACATCCTTCTTTCCACTCTCTCTAACTAAGTTCCTTCCCATCTCATATCAAAGATTACTTGTATTCTTCAATTGGTAACAGAGCCATGGAGTGGCGTGTTTAGTTTTTGTGTTTAAGTTTTCTTTTTGGTTCGTTTGTTTTTGCACATATCGTCCTTTATTTTTTCTTTTTTGATTCCAACACTATTGTGTACACTAATAGATTATTTACCTTGGTAAATCGATTTGTATTCTGTAAGATTTAGGTTTTGTTACAAGCTTTGAATCTAGAAAAATATCATTTTTGGTCATCTTTTGTGTTCAAAACCTTTATAAAGAACAAAATCTTGATTTTAAATTTTTCGGCTTAAAAACCTTAAAGTTTCTATTTTTCTTGTTCCTATAGGGTTAGTAACACTAGTTGTACAAGTATTTTTGCAAAACAATCATCAAAAAGGTGTCTTTGTCGTTTTTAGTTTGTGGGTCGCAATAGTAGTAGATTAGACTGAACAAATCGAAGTCGAAAAACAACTGAGTCGAACAACTCAAGTCGAACAACTGAGTCGAACAACTCAAGTCGAACAACCTTATTTCAGTGGAAACCGAACAACCTTGTTTCAGTGGAAACCGAACAACCTTATTTCAGTGGAAACCGAACAACCTTGATTCAGTGGAAACCGAACAACCTTGTTTCAGTGGAAACCGAACAACCTTGTTTCAGTGGAAACCGAACAACCTTATTTCAGTGGAAACCGAACAACCTTGATTCAGTGGAAACCGAACAACCTTGTTTCAGTGGAAACCGAACAACCTTATTTCAGTGGAAACCGAACAACCTTGTTTCAGTGGAAACCGAACAACCTTATTTCAGTGGAAACCGAACAACCTTGTTTCAGTGGAAACCGAACAACCCTACTTCAGTGGAAACCGAACAATTCACTAATTGAAACCGAACAACTCAAGTTTTTCAAAATTACACGGTTTATTTCGTTGACTTGTAAAATCCCGTGAAACATTAACTTATTTTTCCCGGTTTTGTCAAGAATTGTAAAATCCCGTGTAGTTTCATGAATTAAAATACTTAAAAGACAACTTAATCAAACACAATTTCTTTCTACCACCGTTCGATCAACCAAGTAATCTTTCAACATACTAATTTTATCAATGACGACTCTAGCCGACAAAGCAATTCTCTCGGGTGCTGACAATCGTCCACCAATGCTGGAAAAGGATATGTATGATTCTTGGAAAAGCATAATGGAACTATACATGCTGAATAGACAAAATGGACGAATGATCCTTGAATCCGTTGAAAGTGGTCCACTCATTTGGCCTTTAATTGTGGAAAATGGAGTTACAAGGCCAAAGAAATATTCTGAGTTATCTGCTACGGAAGCACTTCAAGCTGATTGTGATATCAAGGCAACAAATATCATTCTCCAAGGACTACCACCTGAGGTCTATGCATTGGTAAGCAATCATAAAGTCGCCAAGGAACTTTGGGAAAGAATTCAACTTCTCATGCAAGGAACTTCATTGACGAAACAGGAAAGGGAGTGTAAGCTTTATGATGAATTCGATAAGTTTGATTTAAGAAAGGGGGAAATAACTTCGTGAATTCTACTTGAGATTTTCACTGCTACTCAATGACATGAACTTACCAACTTGAAATGGAACAATTTCAAGGAACATAATGTTTTTGAATACCCTTCCTCCTGAATGGAGGCAATTTATGACAGATGTCACAAATTTGGTTCTAGATTTAGCACACAACTAACATCGATAGCTTCATGCTTATTTGGTGACAACAGAATTTTATGGCAAAATGAGGTCGTTTTTTAATGCTATGAACGCAATTCAGATCCGCTTGGCTTTTGGTTGAAACTCATCAGATGACCCAAATCTCCTTATAAACTCATCCAAAATTCTCACCAAACACTCTATTTCAACCACAAGTTTCTTCATATTTGTCTCCCAGTATGGTTCACCTTATCAGTCTCAACAATACTCAACTCATCAATCATCAACACCTCTTTCAATCACTTATCCATCCAATGATTATCAGTCATCAATTCACCACAACATCTATTCTCCATCATCATCTATACCTCAATTGGAATATCATCCCTCAGTTGATCAACAATCTAAATTTTTACCAACAAGAATCTGGTTTATTGTTTAGTGTTCCAGAAGGTGATGATCCCATTGATGCCATCCATCACATAGATGTTGTTTTTGATGCTGTCATCACTTCCTGTTATCCCACTACCAATAACCAGCTGACAAACTCGTCAAACCCTAGGCAACAAGCTACCATTAATAATAGAAGAGTAACATTAAAACCAATCCAGGGGAGACAAACTTCTGTAGTTGCGGGTACTTTAAGGACTTATACTCTGAGAGCAAGTGGAAACAATTCTGGAAAACAAAGAACAGTTATCTGCTACAACTACAAAGGGGAAGGCCATATGTCCAAACAGTGCACCAAACCAAAGAGTAAAAGGGTTGATGATTGGTGGTTTTTAGGATAAAGTGTTGTTGGGTTCAAGCTCAGCAAGTGGTTCAATTTTTTCATGAGGAGGATCTCGCCATTTTTTGTAGATCAGGAACTTCCAGAAGGTCAAGCCCACATAGACTGTCAGAACTCACAATGCTGCTTATCAGCTGCTGATTTGGTTATGAATGATGAATCTGTTTGTGATGAACTTAACATGCCAAAGTTGCTCTCATGTCGATTTATTCACTATGGTTCAGACGGCTCTTTCTGAGGTACACAATCATGATAATGTGAATAATGATATGACTAATCAAGTTGTGTAGGCTATGCCGTCTTCTGAACAGTCAAATGTTGTGAACCATTCAGAGACTGAAATAACCAGTGATAGCAATATCATTCCTTATTCTCAGTATCTGATTGAATCATAACAGGTAGCTGTTCAAAATTCTAACTCTTCTGCACAACAAGATGATTTGATATTATCTGTGATTGAACAACTAAAAACCCAAGTAGTTCATTGTACCAAGACGAATCTGGAAAATAAAAGATCGTTTTTGTCACAATGATACTTTAACTGCTAAGCTTGAAAGATATAAGGAACAAGTCAAAGTGTTGAAAGAAGGACAAAACGTTGATTTAAAGAGTCAAGATAACGTTTCAGATTCATGTGCACAGTCTGTAGAGATTGATCATCTTAAACGAACTCTTTCAGAACATTTAAAAGAAAAGGAATCTTTATTGCAAACGGTTACACTTCTCAAAAATGATTTTAAGAAAGAAGAATCTAGAAACCTTGATAGTAGAAAAGCCTTAGGGAAAATCAGATCAAACACCTAGATAATATATTTTTAACAAAGGATCAATCTGCACAAACTGTTCACATGTTGACGAAACCTCAGTTTTTCTATGATAATACCACTAAACAAGCTCTAGGTTTTCAAAATCCTTTCTATCTGAAGAAAGCTCAACAGTTGGAACCTATGCTATATGTTGGTGATATAATTCAGAAAACCAATCCTATTGTGATCCCTGACTCAGAAGAGACCTTAACACTTGCTGAAGAGAGTCGTTCAAAAATGCTTTTAAAACCATAAGGATAATATGATGCAAGAAAGATTAAAACAAATTGATACCACACCAATCGATTATGTTGCTCTTAATAAACTTTATAAAGATTTTAAAACACGGTTTGTTCCACAAACTGAATTATTTGCAGAACAAGCCTTTTGGTCGCATAACTCCGTGAGTTCCTCAGAACCTGATCTTTCTGATAGACCCACCAATGTTGAGGTTCCTAAAGAACTTCTAAAAGTCAGCATGGTTAATACGAGTTTGAAGAAACTTAATTCCTTCTTGGCTAACTTTATTGTTGGTAATCAAAGAAGAAACAACACCACAGCTTACTTCATTGAGGGTATGTGGGGTTTCGAACATACAAAAGCTTGTTTTAGGGATTAAATAATTCTATTTGTAAAAGCTCTGAAGGACTTATTAAGTACATTCAACCAACAATTGGTTGATGAACTTGCTGAAGTTCAAAATGTCTTCTATCAAATGGAACAGATTGTGGAACAATATCGTGTAGAGTCAAAAACATTTAAAGTTAAAATGAATCAAACTTTGAACGAAAATGAACGACTCTTGGAACAAGTGATGAGCAAAGATATTGTGAACTTGATTGTAAATTCCTCTATGGATTTTGCCTCTGTGAATGTGTGCTGAATGTGAAAAGTGTCTCAAACTTGAGACTGAGCTTCAAAAGGATTTTGTTGAAAAAGAGATTTACGATAAACTGTTCCAAAAAGGTTTACCACTCTTAAATACATTGTATTTTCATTAGAAGTTGGATACTCAACTTAATCAGGATATTTTTCAAGGGGATATTCTATTTCAATCCAAACGTGCTTGAGTTTGATCAATTGTTTGAATTAAATGAATTGAAAGATCCGTATAAGGAAGACATGCGGCCATTAAAGTAGTTGAAAGAGAGAATTTAAATTCTCAGTGGAAATAGGGATAAGGTAAGATCAAATGGACTTAGAAGAGATTGAAACCATATAATATATAATTGGATCATAAGGTGGACAAGTCTTATTGCTGAGTCCAATGAGCATTTGAAAACAGATTATAAGCAACTTTATGACTCGATTAAACCAGCACAGGATTTGTTCGGATCATGAAGAACCAATGTGCTGACTTAACTAATCACAAGTCAATCTAATGTTTGTGGAATTTATGATTAAATGCTTGTCTTCAGGAAAAAAGTTTTGGTAATTACAATCTCAAGGATGATTTCGAGGAAATCAAGGAAAATATTTAGCTAATAATTGAAGTTTAACATCTTCTTAGTGATCCCTGAGATTATTACGGAACCAATAACCCCTAAATTGTTGAACAAAGGTCAGCTCACGCTGCCTATATTAAGCATACTCAGGAAGAAGTTGCAGTTCTTAGGGATCTAGTCGATCATATTAAAGCAAACTATCCCCTAGATCCAACCTTAGAATCTGCCTGTAAGTATACTAAACTAATTTAGGAGTTGCTTCAAAAATCAGTAAAACCTGCCCTAGTATTAACAATTCTGGAGAACAATTAGTGGCTGTGACCCCAATGAATAAAGGTCAAATAGAGTTTGATTCACGAGCCCGTACATCCTTGAGAAACACATCACAAAAAGGCTCTAATCAAACCTAGTTTCTAACAAACCTATATTGTCTTCTACACGAGTAAAACCATCTACTAGTGCTAGCGGATCACAACCTTTAAGCAATACAAAGAAAGATAAGATTCATCAAACACCATGTAGTACTCAAAAGAATAAAGTAGAAGCCCACTAGGAAATTTAAAATATAGGTGTGAAAAATAAAGCTCATGTTGTTGCACCTTAAACAGCAACTCGCTCATGTGTAGCATTTCAAATCTTAATGCTATTCTTGAACTTAAATGTGAGTTAAGTGTAATGGTTGCATGCTTTCTTGATAAATCATAATTTGTGTGATCTTGTTTATATCCATAATGTGAATGGCTCGTGGCAAAATTCTAAAATCTGCTAAGAAAAAGACACAAAGAGAAAAGTTTGGAAACCAACAGGGAAAGGATGTTTACAATATTGGATTATCTGGGTGACTACTGGTTCGGCACCTTCACTATAGTAGGAAATCGTGCCTTTTACTAGGTTTACCACTACTCTGAAGCGCCACTTAGAAAACCAGTTGTTCTGATAATGAAACATTCTAATCATGCGTAACATTGGTCTATTATGGCGAACCTAGGAAATCTAAAACTAATATTCCTGTTAGCAGATCTAAGGTTCTTTAATCAGTATCTGCTAACAACAAGGAACCCAGTAAATCTTAGGGATCCATAATTTTTGATGTTCCATCTTCCGCTCTTAATGAATGCATGTCGTCTAAATTATCCTCTGGTATTTCGACTCCGGCTATCTCCTAAGAATTATGATCGGAGATCGCTTTTCAGCTCACCAATTCATCAGTAAATTTGTGGTACAGTGAAATTCGGAGGAAATTGATCATGTGGCACAAGATTTTTGGGATAGGGTGAATTATAGATTGGGAATGTTATGATATCAAGGGTTTACTATGTGGAAGGACTTGGACATAACTTATTCTTCGTTGGGCTGTTTTGTGATTCGAACCTTGAGGTTGCTTTTCGTCAACACATCTGCTTCATTTGTAATTTAGAAGGTGATGATTTATTGATTGGATCTCAAGGCAACAATCTGTATACTCTGTCTCTTGAAGACATGATGGCGTCCTCTCCTATATGTCTCTTGTTAAAGGCCTTAAAGACTAAGTCCTGGCTATGGCACCGACGTTTGTCTCATCTAAACTTTGGTGAAATCAACCATTTAGCTAGACATGGTCTTGTTCGAAGGTTCCCTAAGCTTAACATTTGAAAGGACCAATCTGTGCTTCTGCATGTGCCTATGGTTAAGGAGCAAGAAGATAACCCAAACCTAAATCTGAAGACACCAATCAAGAAAAACTCTATTTGTTACACATGGTTCTTTGTGGACCAATGCGTGCCGCAAGTGTTAATGGAAAGAAGTACATCCTTGTCATTGTCGATGATTACTCACGATTCACATAGGTTAAGTTCTTAAAATTAAAAGATGAAGCTCTAGATTTTCATAGTAAAGGTTTCTCAAAGATGATCCCAACTACGACCTTAAATAAGTTACTGTCGACGCATCAGAACAGATAATGGAACTGAATTTGTTAATCAAACGTTGCGTGAATATTATGAGAAGGTTGGTATCTCTCACGAAACATCTGTAGCTCGCTCTCCACAGCAAAATGGTGTCGTTGAAAGACGGAATCGTACGCTAATTAAAGCTGCTCGCACAATGTTGATTTATGCAAAAGCTCCATTATTTCTATGGGCTGAAGCAGTGGCTACCGCATGTTACACCCAAAATCGTTCCATCATACGCCTTCGTCACGGCAAAACACCATATGAGCTTTTACATGACAAACTTCCCGACTTATCTTTCTTCCATGTATTTGGTGCACTCTGCTATCCAATGAATGATAGTGAGAATCTAGGCAAGTTACAACCAAAGGCTGATATTGGTATTTTCATTGGTTATGCACCCACGAAGAAAGCATTTCGAATTTACAACCGACGTACCAGACGAATCATTGAGACAATTCATGTAGATTTTGATGAGCTGACTGTGATGGCTTCTGAACACAGCAGTTCAGGACCCGCACTTCATGAAATGACTCCTGCAACAATCAGTTCAGGACTCGTGCCAAACCCTCCTCCTTCAACACCGTTTGTACCACCTTCGAGAACTGACTGGGATATGTTGTTTCAACCGTTGTTTGCAAGAGAATATCAATCCTCAACCTAGTTTGATCATCCTAGACCCTAAAAGTCGTTGCTCAATTTAGATGAAGTAGCAGTAGCTCCTAGTTACCACGATCAACCAGGTTCACTTCCTCAACTACAGTTGACCAAGATGCACCATCACCAAGTAACTCTCAAACAACACCCGATACCCAACCTCCCGTCATTCTTAACTATGTTGAAGAAGACAATCATGATATTGAAGTTGCACATATGGTAATGATCACAGTACTTTGAGTATTCCAATTTTAGGATGTTCCTCTGATCCATCTTCAGCGCTCGGATTTAATCATACAAATGTGCCTCTCGATCACCAAATTTCTAAACATGATAACAAATGGACTAAGGATCATCCACTTGAAAATATAATCGGTGAACTCACTAGACCAGTTTCCATAAGGCCGCTTTTACAGAGCAAGCACTTTTCTGTTACTTACGATGCTTTCTCACTGCTGTTGAACCTAAGACGAATAAAGATGCTTTGACTCAAGCTTGCTGGATTGAAGCAATGCAAGAAGAACTCAATGAGTTCGAACGTCTTAAAGTATGGGAGCTCGTACCCCGACCAGATAAAGTTATGGTTATTACTTTAAAGTGGATATACAAAGTGAACTAGACGAAAAGGAGGTATACTAAAAGAACAAAGCTCGATTCGTGGGCTCGTAGTTACAATTCAAGATGATGCGAATCATTTTGAAGGTCTTCTTGCTTCGTTGCAAGATTAGAGGCTATAAGGATTTTCTAGCGTTTGCTGCTCATATGAACATGGTCGTCTACCAAATGGATGTGAAGACTGTGTTTCTGAATGGTAATCTGTAGGAAGAAGTTTATGTTAGCCAGCCGGATGGGTTTGTGGATAAAGATAAACCAAATCACGTGTACAAGCTTAAGAAAGCTCTTTATGGGTTGAAACAAGCTCCACGCGCGTGGTATGACATGTTGTTTTCGTCCTGATATCCTAAGACTTCTTCCAAAGGTTAGTGGATCCACATTGTTTCATACGCGATAGAGACGGCAAGGAACTACTTCTGGTAAAATATATGTCGATTGATATCATCTTGTTGCCATTCTACACTGAACTTTGTGACTTATTTTCTAAAATCATGTGTTCAAAATTTAAGATGTCAATTATGGGCAAAATCTCATTTTTCTTAGGACTACAAATTTCTCAAAGTCCCAGAGGCATCTTTATTAACCAGTCAAAATATGCCTTTGAATCCTTAAAGAAATACGGTTTTGACTCTTGTGACCTAGTGGATACTCCAATGGTGGAGAAATCCAACGGATAGGATTAAAGAAGAAAGTTCGTTATCCGTCACACTATCATGGTATGATAGGCACCCTCCTTTATCTCATATCCAGTAGACCTGACCTACAATTTGCTATATGCATGTGTGCCTGTTATCAGGCTCGGCCTACCGAAAAGCACTTAAATGCAGTAAAAAGGATCTTTCGATATCAAAAAGGAACTGTTAATCAAGGACTATGGTATCCAAAGGATTCTTCGATTGCTCTAATAGCATTTGCAGATGCGGATCATGCTGGTTGTCAAGATACACGCCGTAGCACATCTGGTAGTATGAAATTTTTAGGAGATAGACTTATCAGTTGGTCATCAAAAAGGCAGAAAAGCGTTGCGATATCCAGTACAAAAGCTGAATATATTGCTTTGTCCGGCTGTTGTGCTCAAGTCCTTTGGATGATATCATTGCTTCCGTTAATGGCTTGGTTTTAACAAAATTCTAATGTACTGTGATAACAAAAGCGCTATTGCCTTATGCTGCAACAACGTTTAACATTCCAGATCAAAGCATATAGACATCATATTTCACTTTATCAAGGAGCATGTTGAGAATAGGGTGATCGAACTTTACTTTGTCAATACGAAGTATCAACTGGCGGACATCTTCACTAAAGCTCTTGGCCGAGAAAGAATTGAATTTCTGATCAACAAGCTGGGAATGCGGAGTTTTACGCCAGAGACTCTGAAACAATTGGCAGATGAAGTTGATGAATTGTGGTGGTACCTATTCACATATCATGTATCATATGTATATACAAAAAACCATAAAAAAACAAAAAGATTTTTTATTTTTAGAAAACTTTTATAAAAGCAAAATACAAAAATTATAAATATATAAACTAACTAAACCAAAAAGAAAAAATTAAAAAATGAAAATAATTAGAAAGAGGTAAATAAAAGGACATGTCTTTATGAAAATCGATCACTTGTACGGTCTCTTAGAAATGTCATTTCATACTGATTATGAGGCTGTGAAATGAAGTTCGAGTAGAAGTTACTAATGTTTTCAAAACATGCCAAATGGCTTGCTATTATTCAGATAGCAACCCGTGTCATCTTAAAGGCAAAGTTTTCCGTCAAAAAAGGCAAAAAGACAGTTGTTCCTAACAACGGGAATTTATTCTCGGGCATGGTCTACTTTATGACCATGCAAAGGCTTGTGATTACTTTGCATCACAACCCGTGCTTCCTATATTTCCATAAGTGTACGTTTCAGTGCATTTATGAGTATAAATAAGAGAAATCTTATTTTTATTGGTAAAAAGTTGTCTTCATAATGAATCAGTGTTTTCAGTAATCACAAAAAGATTTTTAAAAGACAATTCGACCACTCAAACAATGACAACAACTCTTTAAATAGAAAACGGGTCATTATTTGAGGGGAAAAATCATCATCAAACAATCTTGTAAAATGGTCTTTCAAAATAAGTCATGAAATAATGGATAAAGTTTTGGATAATGACGGATAACAATTTCAAGGGGAGTTAATTTATATTAACTTCAAGTGCTTTAGATGTCATTTGTTTAAATCTTTATGGACTTAGAGACTTAGTGAATTCAGGCTTTAAACTACAGACGATCAATATTGCCAACACCTCATAGTTTGTAAAAGACTTAGGACTGCTTGGAAATACTTTCATAGTTTTAAATGCCTTGAAGTTGATTCTCACGGAATAGATTTAAGCTTATTAACTCTTCAAACACGATCTTGAATATGTATGCGTATAAGGTTTTGCTGATTCCGACGTGTCGAAACCAGCAAGGGGGAAGGAATAGATGTATACTTGATAGTGTCCTTGGCCTTCTTTTGAGGTTAGCTTCTTTTGTCTTTTGAGGTTAGCTTCTTTTGATTTTAGGTTGTGTTGAATCTTTCGGGTACACTATTTCTATCACATGATGGAAGAGACATCTCGTCATTAGCCAGTATGCATTATTTGAGTCCATAGGGGGAAGTGTTAGGAGTATAATTATTTAAAACGTGAGAAAAGTTCTTTCTGATTCAATTAATGCTTCCTCAAACGGTCAATCCCTAAGCTTATTCTTAAAAGAAGTAGAAATATTTGATAAAAGAGGTACACATAGGTATGATGATTCCTTTAAATAGTCAGTATCCTGCAGGAAGAAATGTCTACATTTGGGACTTAGTTGACTTAGGTGTTATCATTTCAACTACTTAGAGGGAATAATTGTGACATCCGGGACTTAGTTGACTTTGGTGTTACAATTTATATCATCACTATCATGTAAGGAGAAATACGGACATCCGGGACTTAATTGACTTTGGTGTTGCGGTATCAAGTTCTTGAAAGGGTTAATTGTGTACTTCGGATATCTGGGCTTTATACATCAAGACTGCTTGATGCGGCTTGCAAGAAAGTTCTGAATCTACTCAAGAAAGGATTGCTGGTTTAGGGGGAAGCTAAGACAACATCAACACCGACATCACCAACCACACAAGCTCAAGTTACATATGTATCTGAATCTGTTTCATACTCGAAGTTTGAAGCAAAGACTTTCGTAACTTGGAAAGAAAGTTGAAGCCATGCCAAAGAGTGCTTGGACAGAGAAAGATCTGATTGACGACTTCTTGAAAGAAAGAAGGTTAATGAGGAGCTTAGAAAAGTTCGTTGGTGGGAGATTGTACGAAGGAGACCTACGGCTACTACAAAGAACCATATGATTCTATCATATGATGTTCTCATCATTCAGGTCAAACCTCGTACATAAAATAACTTGTGAAAGATTGTATGTAGTGTAGACTTTTTGGTGAAAAATAAGATGTGCTCGAGTACAAATTTTACAAGAATTTCTTAGTAAATTCAAAATCTTTCAAATAATTGTACTCGGCACCATCTTGTGCTCGTGTACAATTTACAAGATTTTCTTCGTAAATTCTAAAATCTTTCAAATAAATTGTACTCTGGCACCATCTTATAAACCTCAAAATGTTAAAGGTTGGGAGCAATCAATTGTTCCTTTTTCTAGAATCACATCATTTTGTCCACGAACGCGTTAATCAAATTGATTCCAAAATATCAAGGGACTATTAACTTTTGGATATAGGGGGAGAAAATGTGATTAACCTGGACTTAATGTATATTGAAAAGTATTAGATCAATTAAAATGGACTCGATGCACTCAACACTTAGCATGTACTACGATTACGGTGCACATGTTAAGGGGGATCTTTAGTGATGATAAATACATTCAAAGTGTATTCTTTTGTTTATTTATTATCACCCTTTGAATGAATTTTTCAATGATTTTGGTTTGTTTGTAATGGTGATGAAATACCACTAAAAGAAGAACATGTACTTAATGTTATAGAGTTATAAGGTTGGTTAGGTATAGTATTTCAAATCCATGATCCAGCCAGATCTGGAAGGATCTAACTAGGGATATCCTCTAGTTAGTGTAGTTGTCTTAGGTATGATTATATAAAGGAGAAATGTGAGTTTAAGGGATTTAATACCGAAGGAGTTGGAGCTAAAACTAGAACAAACCCAACAAGGTGTTAGTTTGATGTCTCGGGGTAAGCTGTATAAGGGGTTGAGATTGAAAGAATTGTATGGTATTAAAGGGTGAAAAGAAAGCAGCCCTCCTTAAACATTAGGCAGAACCCGGGTCAATACATATGCTGTCAGAAACACTTTGGTGTTGTCTGACATTGAAGACAGTCATGGACTCAGTGTTTGACGCTTATGCATATTAAACCTCCCAGCCACTCAAAAGTCGGAAAGACTTTGTTTCAAAAATATGAAGATTACACCTCATTCTTTGATTTTCTCATCTAGCGTGGTTAGTTGCATTTTGGAAAGGTGGACACTCGCTACTGCCTCGGATCAATAAATTAAAAGTGCACTTTGAGTCTTGATGCCATAAGAGTAATACAATTAATATCATTCGGACCTTGTCATAATTTACTTGTTTATCTCTAACAAACTGTGAATATCAAGTATATATCATAGAGTCTACGCCAAGATCCTTGTGATTTTGCCAGAACATCGAGTGATTCTTTAGGTATTCACAATGAAGATGGATATCCTGGTGATTGAAGCCAACATCAAAACCAAGCTACTGTAGGTGACTTGTGTGATTCTTATGAATCAAACTTGTGTTAACTGGGAATAGAAACATTTGGTGCAATTCTTTATGAAGTCAACTTGTTCCAGCGTTATGGATCAACGGTAACAAGAATTTTGAAATTGCTAAATATCTTGATGTGTCACAAAACACTTTAGAAAGTGACACGTCGATTGATTTTCATATCGATTTTCTATATCTATCGGTGAGATAGTAACTCAATGGTTCACTTTTATCCTTGATGTATGACTTTGAGACATTCAGATAATGAGATCATGTTGAGTACGATGAATTAATACTGTATGTGTTAGAAAGATTCACTACCTATAGCTGGAAATCCTGTCAAGAAGATTCTTTTAAATTAAAATCTATCTGATCAAGGTCTGATTCCTCACGGATGATTTGACAGGTTACTCCAACCTAAACATGGGCAATTGACAAAAACCATATTTATCCCCCCACTTTCATTGTAACTGGTTTTTTTTATGCAGGCTATTTAAAGATGGTGGTGGAGTTTCACTGATCAAGTGAATCCACAGCATTATCGCCTAATGTTTATAACCGATAGATAAAATAAGGGCTTATGAAAGGCTCAAATACATTTTTTCAAGACTTGATACTCTGTATAACGAACGGTCTTTCTTGAAGTGACGAAAGTATTCATAGTAACGAATCTCAAAGAAAGAAGTAGCATTAAAGCTTTTTTAAGAAAAATCATTCAAGAAAGGTTTCAATTATGAGCATGTTGGTTTTAGAAATCACATAATTCCTCGAGATGGCAAAGTTTATAGATGGCGAGAGATTATGCTTGGTTGATGATCTAAGATGCTCAAAATCAAATGACAAATACAAAGTTCAAGGAACTTGCTCCAATCCAGAAATCATATGATCACGTTACAAAATACTACAGTTGAGAATGTCAAAAGGACGAGCTAAAGACTAAAGACAAAGCATTGTATGCTATGCTTAAAGTTTTGTAAAATGGAATGACCTCCCTTAGGGGGAGATTGTTGGAAACATAAAAAGTGTCGGTCACTTCCAAGTTGTAATAGGTCTTAGCTCGTAGATTGTGTCATGTTAAGTATAGAAGCTAATCAGGGCCCAAGGCCCATGGGAAGCCATCATAGCCTGCATATTAATGGGCCAGGCCTATCATGTATACTTTATAAGCTATCTCCTAGTCAAAGAGACGGGGTTGTTGGTTGTTTCATTTCTTCCAGTATTTTTCAATATAGTAATAATTTCATAATTCTATCATTTCTTATCTAAACATCAAACCCACATTCTCTCTTTGTTCTTGGTTTAGATCATAAGAATTACATGTTTCTCCATAATGAAATAATCTCTTTGTTGGGTTTATTATATGGAAATATCGTATCACTGTTTGGGGCCATCATAATTCAGAGGTACATTGTATAGTAAAACATTCGAGGACTCGCTAGGTTAGTTTAAATCGTAAAATACAGCAAACTCGTCAAAACGTTATACCCAAATGAACCCCTTACATGAAGCTCTAGTAATGTGTACATTACTAATTTTAAGTTTTCAAAAAGCTAGAATAATTTATATATATATTTATAATTAATATAAAAATAATAATTTTATATGTTTGCAAAATTGGCAATATATACCCCTGGTTTATAAACTTTTACAAGTTTAGTCCTTTATATATAAAGTATATATAATTTAAACTTTTAACTTTGAAACTTGGAAAAATAGGTCCTTATAGTTATAACTTTGAATTAATGACATTTTCAGCCCCTTTAGTTATAAATTTCAGAAAGTTACGATATATACCCCTTGCATGGAATACTTTTGCAAAACAAGTCCAAAATGCCATGCAGATTTTTTTAGGTTTCTCTAATGATATTTAAAATTATTGCTTATTAGATATAGAAGTCAATAAGATGTTTTAACGTAACGAAAGTTTAGAAAAAGGATTCGTTAGCTAGAAAATCAAAACAGGTCATTTTTTAGGTTTTTTATTAAAAACACATGGGTTTGAGGATTCAAAGCTTCAAACAAGAGTTCATATATGGATCTAAGAGTTATTTTGATACATTATTGTATTGAATATTATCTTATGGAACATGATCTTAGGCACTTACTTGAGCTAATATAGGTCGAACGGGGGTTAGCAAGGTTTTGTACGCCTAGTAACGACTTCAAGGCTTCGTTTTTCTTGCTTCTTGGCTTCTATTCTGAACTTAGAGACTTATCTTGATCTACTATTGCTGCTATGGAAGGGTTAGAATTCCATTTGAGGGTATGATATGAGATGTGTAGGATGAAATGAAAAGGGTGTATGTTTTGGGATATTTATTAGGCGTGAAACACCTTGGTGGTGCTTAAGTTTTGAGTTTGATTAGTCTCAAGGCTAGTTAAGGTGACTAAGAGGGGCTAGTAGGATGAGTCTTGAGAGATAGAAGAGTAGCAATGAAAGGTGGAAGGTGTTTTGGGGGTCACGGCTATAAGGTGGTGACAAGAAGGTGTTCTAGAAGCCTTGGTGCTTAAGGGTGGTGATGGAGGTGCTTGTAAGCTACTTGGGTGGTTGCATGGTGAGTCATAGAGGTGCTTGAGGTGCTTGGTTGCTAGCTTGGGTGTAAAAATGGGTCAAAATGGAAAGAAAACCCCACAAACCATCCATTTAACAAAACTATTAAATTAGGGTTTTCGGGTTGGATTTTCTTTTGGGTTAGGGTTTTTAGGGTTTAATGTGATTTGGTAAGGATTAAGGGTAGATTAAGGTTTAGAATTAGTGTTAGGATTGAGATTAGGGCTTAGGATTAAGGTTTAGGTCTTAGTTTTAGGTTTAGGGTTTAGTTTTTAGTTGAAAGTGAAATTAGGGTTTAGGGTTTTGTTTTTAGGGTTTAGGGTTTTAGATTAGGGTTTAGGAATATATAGGGTTTAGGTTTAAGGTTTAAAATTCATGCATTAAGTGGTTGTACCTTGTGTTAAAGTGATGTAAAGTTTAAACATGGTTTAGAATCTTAAATGACCTAATTCGGTTTTTAGGCATTATTGACTTGTACATTGAGCTTAAATGAGTTGTACATTGACTTGGAGGGAAAATAAGATTCAAATAGTGTGTATTGATTCACTGATTTATAATATGTTAGAAGGGTTCTAACATTCATTTTATATGTATTCCATTAATATAATTAGGATTTGATGTAAATGTTAACGTTTAATGCTTTTTGTTTTGATATAAACGTTTTTGAAAAAGTTACGTTAATGGATAATGTATTGGTAAAAAATGATATTAAGGATATAGACTTGACATATTAGGATGGTGTTATTGATATCAACCTAGATATAGATGGAATTGATAGAGGTTGCGTGAGCTCGTTTATTAGAGGATGCAAGTTAGTTGCTTAATCGGATAAAGCAAAACAACTTTCCCTGTATGAAGGTGATTTATTTATAATGATGATATTTCTGTGCATCTAATTTAAGCGATGGATAGTTCAGTGCATCTATTTTTAATAGATGGATATTTACATTGATGAAATTTTTGGGTTGTTATGTTTCCTCTCTAAGAAATCTCATCCCGGATTTAGTTGGATGCCGGGTGATGTTTGAAAGCTGATGTGGATCACTGGGCACGAATTTGATCTTAGCTGTTCCTATGTAATTTACATGGTCCTCTTTTAGAGTTCCGATCTTACTTTGGACTATTGGAATACTACTTTGTTTTCAGTTGCTTGACTTCTCGATTCCATATATCTAACTGGTTTTCACATAAGTTGAGTTTGTCATCAAGGCCGAAGCTACTTTCATTGGAATGACAAGGGCATTAGTCAGATAAGCATTTCTTTAGCATTAGAAACGTCGAAGGTGTGTGACATTACTCGTGCTACTCCAAGAAGCTTCTAGTTTGTTATGCCATGGGACTGACTCTTTTAAGAATCTTAATTGGTCCTCAAATATACAGGGGATTAAGATTTACTCGTTTTTCCGACTCGGATGACTCCTTTACGAGGTCGATACTTTCTACATACACATGTCTCCAAACTTGAAATTTCAAAGGCTTTTCACATGACATTGGCGTAACTTGTTTTGGCCGATCTCTTGCAGCCTGCAAGCTGTTGTCGAATTTGCACTATTTTCAGTTGTTTCATGGATTATTTCTGATCATGTTAGATTGAATCATCTCCAACTTTGCCCAGCAACAGGAGATCTGCACTTTCGAACTTAGAGTGATTTAAAAGCTGATGCCTTATAAGGCATGATAACTGTTATTTGTAAGAGAATTTCTCCAATGGTAAGTGTCTCTTCCCATATTTTCCCACAAGTCTTTGTCACTAGGCTCGAAGCATATCTTCGATGCTGTTGGTATGGTTCTTTCACTTTGTCCTCAGGTTCAGGAATGTATGTCGTAATCAGTGTCTAATTTTGATGTAACCCAAAGCATTGTAGTGCTTGCCAGAATTGGATGTGAATATGAAATGTCATGATCCGAGATGATAGATATTGGCACACCATGCCGGGAGACTATTTCTTTATGTACAACCTGGTAAGGGTTTCCATACTATCTGTCTCTGAAGTAGGTATGAAATGTGCGGATTTTATAAGGCGATCAATAATGACCCAAATTATGTCATGTCCGTTTGATGTTTTGGGAAGTTTTGTAACGAAGTCCATTGTTATTCTTTCCCATTTCCACTAAAATAACCAAAAACGGACTTAAAATGCCAAAAATATGCTTGTTTTGCTAATTGTGTTGTGCAGGAACGGATATTTAAGAAAAGGACGAAAAATAAAGCCAAAACGACAAAACCGGACACGGAATGGAAAAGCGTGGAAAAGACACAGTCAAGTCCAAGCCCAAGTGTCAAAAAGTCAACCCAAGTCAACCCCGACAAATCCAAAAGTCAACAAGTGAAGAAAAATAAGTTTGAGGGCTAAATTTGCCAAATCCTAAACTTATTTAATGAAGAAATAAGAAGAAAAAGTTGTGAGGGACCCAAACTGCCAAGTACCCAAAGTTAAACCACAAGGGGCAAAACTGCTAAAGGCATGAACTTATATCTAACAAGGACTTGTGGTGCAACTCCTTATATAACCCTTGGGGGGTTAATTTGCCAAGTCCCGAAACCTTGTATAACACCAAGGATGAAAATTGCAAACACCATATACTCCTTGGAGGACCATTCCTGTCAAATCCCCAAACCCTCACCCCAATGTTCAAACTACTGTACATCTTCTCCACACCTTCCCGCCAAAACCCAAATACCCCACAACCTGTCATTTTCCTCCTCGTTTGACTTCCCACATACTCCAAAAACTTCACCATCCTTAACCCCACCCCCCCACATGGGTTTGCCATGTTGGCAATCCATAAACCCACCAAATTCATCAATGGGTGATAAATGTCGACTTGGGCACCAAGAAATTTGAAGGGCCAGGATTGTTTGTTTACCACACACTCACAACAAACACACTTCAGTTTTGTGTCTACAAAGTAACACACTAGCAAGAAGACAAGAAGACCAAGGAGGAACCCTAGCTTGTTTTTTTTTTCTACTATTTAGCAATGTGTAATCCCTTGAGCAAAGTAGAGTAGTTTTAGTGACTAAAATTTAAAAGTTTTAGTGTATTAAGTTTTCAGCTTAGTTCTTCAATGTACTTGTACTTCATTTTTTTTATGAAAATTCAGTTAAGTTTTATATTTGTGTTCTAAATTACAAATGTCTCTTAAAAACCTTTAAGCTTTCATTTAAGCACACTTTATAACCTGTTTCTAAACTATTTTACAAAACTTTAAGAAAAATTCAAAAGAAAAACAAAGTTACTGTTGGATCAAGTATGGATGAATGAGCAATATTGGAAGGCTCATTGGGTTTTGCTTAGTTTAAGCTTATTTATAAGCTTTGGGTAAGTTTAGAGCTTAATTAGGTTTCAAAAATCCTGTTTTGAGCAAAGGATTAAAGGTACATTCTCTTTAAATTTTGCTTAAAAAGTTACTGTAGCACTGCTTATTGGCTTATTTTTAGCTTATTAATGTTCTTTTGTGCTTAATTGTGCTCATTAATGCTTAAAGTATGCCTTTTAGTGCTTTCATTTAATTTGCATGCAATTTGAGTGAAAACTGCCTAATTTAGCTTATTCTGTCACTAGCTTATTATCCTTTTTAAGTGCTTATTTGTTTAGCTTTTCATCTTTTTATTGATTAAAATTGCTTAAGTAGTAGTAGTCTTTTAAAAATTTCAGTTAAATTTAGCTTTTATAGGTTTAAAAATGACTTTTAAAATATAAAGGGGTGTTTGGGTCAAGCATGAAAACGGGTCAAAATGGTTTGGTATGGGTTGGGGTCATAGAGTTAGATTTAGCTTAAGTATTTGAGCTTATTTAAGTCTGTTTTGCTAAAGCTTTTTAGTCAAAACCTGTTTTTTTTTAGTTTTTACAAGTGTTCTTAAACTGTTGCTTTTAAAACAAAAGATACAATGGCTTATTTGGATAAGCCATTGTATATTTGAGTTGTGGTTTAAAAAGTTGTGTTATTGTGTGTTAAAACAAGCTGACAAAGTCCCTTGAGTCATTTTGACTTGTTGAGTCAAAACTACCAAAGTCTTAAGTGTCAATTTTTTTTAAGCAAAAAGCCCATTTTCATTCTCAAAAATCAGCATGTTTTCTTTGTGTTTAGGGGCTTAAAATTTGAGCATAAGCTCACTTTAAGCCATTCTAAATCTGTTTTAACTTATCTTTTTATTTTGAGCTTATTTGACAGCTTAAAATAAGCTGTCAAATTAAGCCCTTGTTTTAGCCTATTCTCCCCTGGTGCTAGGGGGTAAATTTTAAGCCGTCTTATTTAGCTTTTTAGTAAACCTAAGTCCTAGATTTTGGCTTATCTTAAGAGCCAATAAGCTCTTAGATAAGCCTCCTTAGTTTCAGACCTAGAGCCGTTGATACTTATTTTTAAAAGCTAAAGTAGCTCTTTAGCCTGTATTGCTTTACTATGTAGACATTGCTCATTTTCATTCTAGCTTATTAAGCTTAACTCAGTTGCTTATTCTTGTCCTAGTAGCTTATTTTGTTTGTGTAGTTACTGTGTATGCTTATTTTTCTTATTTTCTTTGCTTATTTGAGTGCCAACAGTCAAGGGATTTAGCCTCTTTTTGCCTTTAAAGCCCATTTAGCTTACTGTCAACTTAAGCTCTCCTTTTTTTAGCTTATTTAGTTTATACATTTAGCCCTCTAGTGCTTATCTAGGTTAGGTTAAGTCCCCCTTTTAGCTTATTAGTTTAAAATTTTAGCTTAAGTGTCCCAAGTGTCCAAAGGACTTAGCTATTTTAAGCCCTTAAGCTCATTTAAGTTTCTGTCGAATTTAGAAGCCCTTTTTAAGCTTATTTATAAGCTTTTAGAAAAAGTTGTAGTTTTAGAAATTGATAAGCTCGAGGAGCTTAACAACTTTGGTTCACAAAGTTTTTCATAAAAAAAAGGGGAAGACAAGGGGTGACCCGGGTGAGCAAGACTCGAACCCGGGCCTCTACCCTCGATACATCCCCTTTTATAAACCAAGTCATACCGCTGCGCCCTTGGGAATTTTACGTTAGAGTCCCAAGGACCTTAGTACTTAAACCCGTTTTCCACCTTAAAGCTATAAGCTGTTTACAGCTTATTTTCGGGCTTATTTATAAGCCAATTTTTAATTTCTTATTTTCGTAGGTTAGTTATAGCGTCTAGTATTTTAGGTAAAAATTTTAGAATTTTTAAAAGTAGTTTAGTCTATAAATTAAATCCGTTATAAGGTTTTAAAAAAATTCATAAAAAATACAAAAATTATCAAAAAAAATATTTTTCTTTTTTAGAAAATTTTCTTTAGTCATATAGTTTGTAGGAAAAATATAAAAATTTTCGTAGGGTCGTTTTTGTAACTTTTTGATTTTTAAAGAACGGGCTCGGGTGCGGTTTTTTTCTTGACTCGTTTTTGGGTCTGCAAACGACCTCGCGTTTTTCAGTCTAGTCTTTTCATTCTTCATTATTCAGTTCGCCCTGAGAGTAGTTTAAAATGATAATTTCTTTGTAGGTAATTTTGAAGATTTCAGGTTTTGACCTTTGTTCGGATTCGTGCTCTCGTTTATCAGCTAATTTCATACCTTATAGGTTTTTTCTTAATCGTTTTTATTTGTTATTGTTTAACTTAGCTTCCTACACTCTCAAATCATTTCTCTCATTCAAACTCAATCTCCGACTGGATCGATCTCACATTCATAAAGCAACCTCGTTGGGGATAAACGACCCTGGGAACATCTTAAACTACCTTCTCGGTTTTATTGATTTAGTTTCTAGACTATTCTTACTATATATTTTATATTTTAAAATATATTATATATATTATTAAGGTTATTTAAGCACCACTCAGTAAATAACGGATGCCAGTGTATTATATCATGACAACTTGCCTTTTACTAACATAGTCAAGATTTGACAAGTGGTTTTTATTTAATACGACACACATCCCATGGCTAGGTTCTAATATAAGCGATAACTAAGATCCTAATCTAATAGTCTATGGTCCTTCTTGGCAGATCATTTGAGTTCATTGATGCATTCAAAAGACTCTTCCTTATCTTTGTGATGACAATCTGGAATATCGTTGATGATGTTGTTCTAGATCAGTAATTCTGAAGCGAGTCCAAGAATTTTTGTGGTTATTTCCCCATCTGCTTCATTCTGATGTTTTAGAAATTTGAGCACGAGCTGTTGAGTTCTGCTTCTAGATTGTCCAAAGTCTTGTTGGAATAATACACCCGACCTTCGATTACCGTTCGTTTTTGTCCTTCTATTGTCCTTCATACGATCGAAGAAAGTTCATCAATATGATACAAAATTTCCTCAATTTGTTTCCTCGTGACGTTCCAAGACTTTTCTTACCGAGAGCTTTCTCCTAATCTTAAAGTCTTGAGCAGGCAGAAGTAGATGATGATGAAACAGTACCCTCGTTACTTTGTGGTAAGTAGTCCTCAGGAAGAAATAATCTTGAGGATTAAGCATTGATTATTGAGGTTTGATAGTTTGGCGGCTGGATAAGGTCATTTTTAGCATAAAAAACGCTTGCATAACTTCATGCAGGATTAACATGAAATAGCAAAAGAGTTGGTGTAGCTATTGGAACTACGACAAAAAGTTTTGAAGAGCTAGAAATTATGTTTTTCTTGGTAAGCTAGGGACAATAGTCCGGAGGAAGCCTAAATAAAGTCGGGAAAGTTTTAGAGAAAAAGCATCCTTCCAATACCGGAATAAGATGGGTGGGAGAAACACGTTCTGTTTAATAACCCTAGCGTAAATAACATAAGTTATTTATATAATAGTATAATAGTTATGTATCTTTACATACTATTCCAGAAATGTAGTGGCACGAAATCTTGCTAGAAAAAGAAAAGTATTATAGATAAGGTTTTTTCGAACCATTGTTATGTATAACCGGGCTCTGATACAATCTATAACACCCCCATTTTTACACTATAGCAGATGGATAGCTAATCTGGGTATTAATTTCAATAGTACAACATCATAAACATATAAAATGTAAAATCGTAAAAAGACTTTTTTAAAAATTTATTATCATTCATTTATCATCAGGAGTGTTTACAAAAGTAAGTTCCCAACATCTAAAAACATAAAGTTTACTGATAACAGTTTAGCCATCTTCAAGTTACGTGCCACTCCGTGCCTTAAGTTGCTCAATTACCTGAGATAAACATGCTAAAAAGTCAACACAAAGGTTGAGTGAAATTCATAGGTTTAAATAAAGTATTTGAATACAAGTTCAATAGTGTGTTATGTTTTATAACACACATAGTTTGTAATAATTGCATGCATGTACAATTATCACGGAAAATAATATATTGCCTTAAGCTCATGACACCTGAAGCTTAGGTTAAATCAATAACCACAATAAAGCCCCATACGGAATCTTGCCAAAATACTCTTAAAGTTAATCAAATGTGTGTTATTGTTTACCGACCTATATAGGGAAACCAACGGGGAGCTCCCAAGCCCCAAAGATCCATATCACAACAATTCGTAGCTTACCCCGACGCGTAAATAATGGTTCATTAATTGGAGGACTAATTGCAAAAGTAGGGACTTAGGCAATAATGTATCTAGGATAGCAACAGAAAAATACTTGCATTCATGGTTATAGCATGTATCCCCATCGCGTGTTTATGAAATCGATAGCATACATTTTGAAAACACTTGTATTCATAGTTTATAGCATGTATCCCCCTCACGGGTTTATGAAAACATTCAAGAGATTTAAAAGTGAGGCTATGAACTCACCTTAATAGTACAGGGAAATCTGATTGATGGCAAAAGTATATGAAATGAAAGTAACGGCTTCGTCACACAACCTGGGTAATATGTCAAGTCTTAGTTTGATTGGATATGTTTTATGTCATAATGAAATATCATTTTGATTGGATTTATTATGGAAATATCGTATCACTGTTCGGGCCATCATAATTTAGAGGTCATGTAGTAAACGTTTGAGGAGCCAGGACACTTTAAATCGTAAATCCAGCAAACTCGTCAAAACGTATACCCAAATGAAACCCCTTACATGAAGCTCCCTAGTAATGTGATACATTATAGTTTTAAGTTTCTTCAAAAGCTAGAATAATTTATATATATTTTTATAATTAATATAAAAATATAATATTTTATAAGTTTGCAAAATTGGCAATATATACCCCTGGTTTATAAACTTTTACAAGTTTAGTCCTTTATATAAAAAGTATATATAATTAAACCTTTAACTTTGAAACTTGTCAAAATAGGTCCTTATAGTTATAACTTTAAGAAATGACATTTTCAGCCCCTTTAGTTACAAATTTTAGAAAGTTACGATATATACCCCTATGTAAGGAAACTTTTGGAAAACAAGTCCAAAACGACATGCAAGGTTATTTTATGATTCCAAATGATATTTGCAGGTTATAGCTTATTAGAATAAGCTAAAATAAGATGTTCTAACATAACAAAAGTTTAGAAAAATGACTCGTTAGCTAGAAAATCAAAACGGGTTGTTTTTAGGGTTTTTATAAAAAACACATGGGTTTGAGGATTCAAAGCTTCAAACAAGAGTTCATATATGATCTTAAGAGTATTATGAACATTATTGTACAAAATATAAGCTTATGGAACAAGATCTTAGGCTTACTTGAGCTAAAATAGGTCGAAATGGTGTTTTTGGGTTCGTACGCCTAGTAACGACTTCAAGGCTTCGTTTTTCTAGCTTCTTGGCTTCTATTATGAGCTTAGGGACTTCTCTTGATCCTTTATTACTGCTATGGAAGTGTTAAAATTCCATTTGAGGGTGTGAGATGAGATGTGTGGGATGAAATGAAAGGTGTATGGAATTCGGCTATATATAGGTGAAAACACCCTTGGTGCTTAAGTTTTGAGTTTGATTAGTGTTAAGTCTAGTTAAGGTAACTAAGAGGGGCTAGTAGGATGAGTCTTGAGAGCTAGAAGAGGTAGCAATGAAAGGTGGAAGGTGTTTTGGGGGTCACGGCTACAAGGTGGTGACAAGAAGGTGTTCTAGAAGCCTTGGTGCTTAAGGGTGGTGATGAAGGTGCTTGTAAGCTACTTGGTTGCTTGCTTGGTGATGTCATAGAGGTTCTAGGGTGCTTGCTTGAGGTGCTTGGGTGTAAAATGGGTCAAAATGGAAAGAAAATGGTGTCGGGTTGGTTTTTCTTTCGGGTTAGGGTTTAGGGTTTTGTTTTATGATTTAGGGTTTTAAAACATGGATTAGGGTTAAGATTATGGATAGATTAGGGTTTAGGAGTCATGAATTAAGTACTTGTACCTTGTGTTAAAGTGGTGTAAAGTTTAAACATGGTTTTGGAGCTTAAATGACCTAGTTAGGTTTTTAGGCATTATTGACTTGTACATTAAGCTTAAATGAGTTGTACATTGACTTGGAGGGAAAATATGATTCAAATATTATGCATTGTACACTTGTACACATGCTTGAAGGTTTGCATATTCATATGTATATATTACATATAATTAGGGTTTTGATGTAAACATTAACGTTTAATGCTTGTTTTGATATAACGTTTTGAAAAGTACGTTAAATAGATAATGTACTTAGTAAAAATGATATTAAGATATAGACTTGACATATTAGGATGTTCATATGTTATAAACATAGATATAGATGGCATTGATAGAGGTTGCGTGAGCTTGTTTACTTTAGAGATGCAAGTTACGTTGCATAATGAGATAAAGCAAAAAAATTCCCTGTAAGAAGGTGATATATTTATAATAGATGGATATTACATTGTATCTAATTTAATAGATGGAAATTTTCATTGATGAAAATTGCGGGTTGTTATAAACACCCCCAAACTATGATACGTAGCGGAATACAACAATTGGGGTGCTACTTCATAATACATGCACACGAGTCCCAGTAAACGTTCAAAGATACGTTTATAAAACACAATTTCATTTATTTAAAAAATCAGTGTTACATAGGTCCCAAAAGACAATAGATAATTCTACTTTTACAAGTCTTAACACGACTTCCATTTCTAAAATATTGTTTTTATTAAATGACAATATTCACCGAGACACCATCCTTGATATCCGCGTTCCGTCCCATCCAAGCCATCAACAACAACTAACCTGAGAACATGCTTAAAAAGGTCAACAAAACGTTGAGAGAATTCATAGAGTTTGCAAATAACATTTAGAACGCATATTTGGTTCAACAAAACATATAACGTTGGCTCGTAAGACAAGTTATAAAAATATTGATTTCCAACTAAATGAGCCCATGTACCGATACTTAACACATTCATTCCCGTAGGACGAAATTATGTCCGAGAAGTATGCCACTTCTCCTAATACTAACTACAAAATGTCCATTTGACAGGGTGGTCACAACTGATTCAGACCCCGGACAGGTTTGTCAAACCTAATAGACCTATTTAATGTATTAGCGTTCACCTACAACAAGGCAATTAACGGCTACACAGTGAAAGGCATATACTCAATAGTGAATGGAATCATATTTTAAATCAAACACATTGCGTTCTCATTTTCAAAACAAGCAATATATCCCCCTCGCGGAGTTAAAAACATTGAAAACTTTAAAAGCGAGGCTATGAACTCGCCTTGATCGAAGCCGAAGACTAAATAATCAAAAACAATCCCAGGGGAACTACGATCACGATCTACGACCTTTAATTTATGTCGCTTAATTAACTATATCGAAAGTTGAGTCAACGATGCGTGATCGTATCAACCAAAAACATTATATATGCTATTATATTTTATAATCTTAAATGTGTTCGAGAAATCCCACCTTGCGCGGACCTAAATCCTAAGCTCCACTTAATTAAGTTATATTTATTCCTCACGTTTTATCTTACGTGACTTTAATTGAAAACTTTATATTTTTGATAACTTTCCTATCTTTTAGAAGTTTAGCACATTTTGGAAAATTACCATTGTTTAGTAAGTCTGTTATCAATTATATTTATAATAATATTTAGTCTATATGTCGAAACCACCGTCTTTCATTTTTGATTATTATTTATTTTCATCGATATTATATTTTTGAAGAGTTACAAAACGTTTCTTATTTTTAGAATTACTCAGTTCGGTATACATCGTTATGGTTTTAAAATAACATTACTCGTATTATTATAACGTTTAGTAACTTTTATTATCCCCGACATGTTAGGATTTAACCCGGGTTGTCTTTCAAAAGTCAACGTTAGACTTTGTTTGACTTTGACTTTTTATACACATTTTACACATATATGTTTTCAAATCTGACCCGCTCCTAACGACCCGTCATATGACATTTTCAAGACTTGGACAAAGAAGAGATTTTATGTAAAACGACATTCCGGACAACTTTTAAGTTTTAGCCGAGACCCAAAACTCGACGGAAAATGATCAAAATGCCCCTGCAAGTTTCTGCAGGAACTTTGACCTTTTTAGTAAAAACACAGACTTTGACCATGGATTTTGACCCGTTATTACTTGATTTTAAGATCAGCGAGCCTCGCGATAAAGTAAGACATTATTCTGAGCAACTTTTGTGTTTCGCCGGAAGGCCGAAACGGAGTCGAAAGTGCTCAAATTGCCCGTTTAAAATCTGATCAGCAAGTATGAATTACCAAAGTGTTGTTTCCAATTTATAAGTTTTTCAAAACTTGTTTTCGCCGTAACTTCTTCTCGTTTATAGGAGCTTACGATGAAATTAGTATTACACGAAACGTATATTAGGACGAACTCTATCATATTTCAACATCAAAAATCAGTTTTTATAAAATCTCGAACCTCAAAATCTGAGCCAAACTTTCTGCTCGTTTTTGACACTTACAAAACACTTTCAAAAATCATTTTTGATCTAAGAATCCATTTACAACACATCTAATATGGCATATAACTATCATCTAACCTAATCACGCAAGATCCCACGGATTCCATCACATGCAACAATCGAAAACAACAATCGCAAAAACAAATAAAAGACAAGCATTTAAAAATACTCACAATGCTATATGAGATTATAACACCCCGTGTTTTAGGGTCATTGACGTCGTCAATAAATTCACTATGTATTTTTAGTATTGTACGCGTTTGCTTTAAATCGTAATCGTTAAGTTAAATCGCGTAAGCTAAAAATTATCGTTCAATGTAAACGGGCATCAAACAATTAAATGTTTACATCAAGCAAGTATTAAATAATTATTTTGAGAATAATTATGGTCTTTGTTCATTTTATTTTTATCGGTTACGTAAAACGTTTATGTTTCGCGATAAAATACGTTTAGGCATACCCGGAACCACCAAAACTTATCTACGCTTCAACAAAAACCCAACATTGTAACCAATACTCAAAGTTTCATATAAACTTCTCAAATCTTTTATATACTTATCCAATTCTTCATGAAAGAATTCAAACCAAACCCTACAATGTACAAATTGTACATTATATTTAATCTATACTTCATGTAACCTCAAATAATGCAACGTATTCATCAAATAAAAGATCAAAGATATTTTTGTTCATCCCCTCCCTATTATTTCGTGTATATATTATAGGGAGACTTTTAGGTACACATGGACCATACCTCATAGTCCTGTTACATCACCCTAAGCCACTAAGACTTATATCAAGACCATGCTTTGACCAAGAAAAAGACTTAAAACCCTCTCTATGTCCCCATGACCAAACCACCCCCCTTGTACATCAACTTGGCTCACAAATTCTCATAATACCCCATTAAAGTAGTATTATGTACATGCATCTAGTGAACCAAACTCACACACTCTTCATTTTCATAACAAAAAAAAATACAAAACCATCTCTCTTTCTCTCTTATAACCTACGGCAACAAACACCCCTTTGATATAATTCATAGCTTGATTTTCCAAGTCCATACACACATACCTACATCATATCTAAGATGTCTTAAGTTGTTTGCAAGGGATGGTTAAAGATTTACAAGGGTTAAACAAGGATAAAACAAGATTAGGGTTTCTTGAAAGCTAGGGTTTTCTTGGTGTTGCAAGCTTTGGTTTTTAATCTAAACAAGGGTTTAAATTGTGTTGTCTATCATCATTGTTCATCATAAGGTCATCTAAAAACCTTTATCTTTTCATTATCATGATTATATGTGTATATGATGTTTATATAGCTAAATCACCATTAGGACACTTTTTAAACATGTAAAAGAGATTTTTACTTGTGATCAATGTTTTGTACACTTTTATATATGTTATGACATTGATGATATCATGTTAAAATAGGTATATAAGTGATGTACCATGTTGGTTAAGTGTAAAGATGTATATGTATAAATTAGCGTTTTAAAAGTACTTAAGGAAAGTTATTGTTTTCATGAGTTGTTAAATGACTTGATATCTTGTTATTATGGGAATCTCATGGACTAAATATATACTTTGGACTTATTAATATATAATTTAATATGATATAAAGAAATATGGTAAGACTTGTGGTAACTTTATAAGTTGAAAAGTGTTTAAAACATAGTATTTGAATAGATATCTATTGATTACAAAGGGGCTGTGTTGGAATTCTTATTTATAGACTGTAGGTTTTACATTTTAGAAATGATAATTAACATCAGACGATTTAAAAGGTAAGATACTTCGTAAACACGGATTAATAACGAAAAGATACGATAATAAACTACGCTTTACGTGTTTAAAGGGTTTTATAAAACTATTTTATAAAATTACTATTCATGACAGATAACTCTTTACTTTGTAAACCTCATAATTCAATAGAAACATTTCAATACAGAGAACGTGCTACGAAAGAATCGCTAAAACGGTAAGCTATAAGAATAATATACGGACCATTTACGGGCTTCATGCCTAAATTAAAACTTAAAAAATATAGTGTTGAGCTCGTTTTTTGTGAACAGTTAAAAACATATTCATCACAGAATGTTGAAAAAATTAAAACATGTTATTATCTTTGTTCACTATGTCTTAGTACGAAGTTGCAAATCGTGGCATAAGTTTAGTCAAATTCGGGCTTAAAACGTGACAAAAGTATGCATATTATTTACTAAAACGAGTATAATTATAACGGTTTTTATCTTATTAAACACAATTTTTTACCAATAACAATCTAGATGGTGACTGAGCATATAGAGACTATATGTGGTAATTAGTGAGTAAAGTGGATTATTACTAGGGAGTTCACTAATGAGGACTCTTCGGGGTGGCCGTATCGACGAGTTGTTGGATTTACAATTTAAGTCGTCCATAGACTCCCTCAATACGTCCACTACATAGACCTCTCTAATTATGATACCTCCGAACGATAGTATGTTCGTAAACTATTATAGACTTGTATATGAAGTATTAGTTAATCAAAGCGATTAGTGCGTATACGACTATGTTAATTTAGGTTGCATTTTCGTTCGTTTACGTGACGACGCTATCTGTATATTTGGTATTATCAAGTTAACTCTAAGGTGAGTACATAGCCACCACCTTTTACTGGATTTCAATGGTTTTATAACCGTTGGGGGTGGGAAAACATGCTTTGTTTTATAAAATTGACGCAAAGTGTATATTTTATAGTGATTGTGTTTGCTAAGTAGCGATAACCCAAGTAAGGTCCTAATTTTTCTTCGAACTGTCAATTGCTTAGATGTAGTTGTGAATTAAATTTATGTGAGCGTTCGAATGTTTACTGATAGATATATTGGTATTGGACCTCCCCGTTCGTGGTGATTTAGATTATCACAGGGACCGAAAGTTATATACGACATGTCGGATTTGGGAAGTTGTCGGTTAAACATCTGATCGAGCTGAATATGAATATTTAGTATTCAGATTTTAATTGTAGATGATTAAGTCGTCATGAGCTTAGGAAATGTAATCGGGATTTTTTGATGTCTGCATCTGTTGCTTTATCAAGGGGTAAGTTCTTCGCGGTCTTGCATATTATCAATTTACTCAACTAAGGATCTTCACCAATATTTTGTTGACGTTTTAAAAGCAATGTTTTCAGAATGGCATTGAGCACGAAGGTGCTAGGGATAAATGGGTGATAATTTTCGGTTATAACGCTATTAAAGATTTGGATGTATTATGTTTTGGGAAATGTAATCTGTCATCTTAGTAATATCAATTACAGACCAAGTAAAGCTGCATGCTTTGGTGTGACAAGTCTCTTATCAAATCCTTGTATCATTTTAACACGACTTTTTGTCGTTTTATATATATTGTGCTATGATCTGAGAAGTAACACGCCCCGGGACATCTCTCGTATTACGCTTGCGACCAATTTGTGCGGTGTTAAAGATTGGTATCAGTGTCCAAAGGTTATAGAGAATGAACCAGGTCAAATATTTTGTCGTGGACTTATAACCGTTTCATACATTGCATTCATAAAAAAGGGATTTTTAACGGGGACATACATACATATAGTTGTTTGCATTAAGTTAGTCTTTACTAGATGCTTACATGATGCGTATACGTGTTCATATTATAGTACATACGTTACTATAAGGGTATATTGTATATATACAAAGATGAGTTTTCATTCTTTCGCACAACTCTACAATTATTTATATAAGGGTTATGTATATGAATAGGGGAACATATCTTTAGGCAATGTAGTACGATAAGCTCTCGCTTAGGTTCCTAAGCGCTACCTAAACATTAAGCTATTAATATGATACTTACCCATCATTCATTATAGACATAAGTGCATACTCATATTTACCATACCAGCCCTTTTATATATATTTATATAAGCTAAGTTTTGCTCGTTGCAAGCAGTTATGTTTTTATTATCAACGGTTACCTGCACGTCTGTTTATATTAATTCCAAGCCATGGAGATTCCTGTGAGCTTATGGTTGAGGAGATAGATGGGATCCATTAAAGGATCTAGCTCTTCTGCTGATGCCTCACCTACAGCCCTATCACACAAGGCTACATTACTAACTTTGATCCGGAAGAGGATAAGGAGGACCCTGAGGAGGATCCTGCTGACCATCCTGCCGATGGATGAAACAATTATGATAATGAGTCAACTGATGATGACAATGATGATGATGATGTTGAGAAGGAAGAGGAGGACGAGGAGGAGGAGGAGCACTTAGCTTTGGCCGACCCTTCTGCGGTACCTACAGATGATCCTGTCCCCTCAAGCTGAGAATACAAAGGCATTTGAGACATGATAGTCTGCTATCTACACCACCCACTCTTCCACACCATATCATCTTGTCTTTGAGGGACTAAATCCCTATGCAGTAAGGATGTACTTTTATTACCTTATCCGATCATCCATTCTACTAGGCATGCATTACTGAGTTGCCTGCTGCACATAAATTTATCATCACTAGAGAATACTTAAGTCACTTAAAGATACATAATAGGCTTTAGCATATAGAATTATTGAGAGGCACCATGGTCCATTAGGACAAATAGATTTGTCAGTTTGTTGCTTGTTTTGTAGTATATCCACTAAACTTGAGTAATACTCGGTTGGTAGTGTTAATAAATGCTTATAATTTTTACTCATGCAAACTCGATTGTATTAAGTATTAACCTTAGCTATTGGTTTTGATCTTGGCTAGTGTATGATAGGGATTTATGTACGACGAGTTGCGTTATCTTATATATCTCTGACATAACGTGGTCTTCACCATTTACATATATGTTGGGGTTCACGGAGTGTCATTGATTCTTTAATGTGGATGACACCACTTCATTAAACATTTTTGTTCCTTGTGATTTTCAAGAAATGATGACAACTGTTAATCAAGGGATGAGTGTTGAGTAATGATGGCTGGTTGTAAGCCCATAGAGTGCGCTTTAATACCTTTCGAGGCTACTTGATTTGAATGTGGGAATCAAGGGCACTGCATGAGTGATTGCCCGGAGCGAAAGAACTGAAACCATGAAAACCAAACTAGAGGTGCTGGAGCACGTGGAGCGGTGCCTGCCTTAAGAGAAGGGGAAACCGATCAAGACCCTAACAACATTACAGATGAGATCAAAGTTTAAAAGAGAAAGTTGTCTCGCTTTGCTAATAAATCTAAGTTGAAACTATCTTAGACCTTTATCTCCTTAGGAGTTTCGTTGTATTTCCTTAAATTTCAGGTCTGTACACGAATGATTTAAATTATCTTTCAAATTTCGTATTAGGAGATTTCGTCAATATTAACTTAGGGTTCCTTATTTACTCTTACAAATACTTTCACCGAATATATGAAATTATAACGTATATTTTGACGAAAATGAGTAATGCATCGTTAGTCCCTCAATTATCACAATGCCTGATAATTAGGTATAATTCAGAAGAGGTACAATGTCCGTGCTGAGAGTAGTCACTCTAAAATCCTCAAGGAAACAATTTTCTCCTTATTCATAATTTTGTCATCGTGCGTATCATAGAACGCCGTTTACTTTTGGAAATCGAGATTAGTAACCATATCAACTAGCAGACCTTCACTCCGTCTTACTTTATAAAGTTGGCATCATCTATTATCCAATCCTTAAGCCGAGAGCCAAGACACATTTATAGTCGCCATATGACAATTTTGCTATCGAATTTTGCTCGCCATTAGAGAATTTACTAATCGACCCAATTCAACATAAACTTAATGCCTGTTAGACTTTAGGTAGTTTGCGATGCTATAATCGGTTATAGTTGGCTTTGCGATTTGTAGTACCAAGCGGTTCATTATTGTGTGCCCGATAAGATTGTTTGCATCCCATGGAGAATTGAACCCTTAATCATACGTAGTGACGGCAGTAACCAGGAAATGTGACCATGATTAAACATTCATTTCGTGCACTAAAACGCAGATAAGTACATGCAAAATAAAGGATTTACTTCTTTTTGGCACATGTAACTGCATAGGAAGGTTGAGACAAGTTGGAGAAGAAGCGACTAGAGGACGTGCAATAGTTCGAGACTTTCAAGAAGTATTTACTGAGGACTTGTCGGTCTACTTCCTTTCCGACTAGAACAAGTGAGTTATCAAAATTGATTTTTGGTTCCTGGCTATTGCTGCACCTGTAGCATGGGCACCTTATCGATGGCGCCTTCCCAAAAATGTCAAGAGTTTTCGGAGCAACTGAAAGAGCTGTCGACAAAGGCTTTATAAGACCCAGTTCCTCACCCTGGGGAGCTTCAGTCTTGTTTGTCAAGAAATGGATGGATCATCAGGTTGTGCATTGACTATCGGGGAATCTTAACAAAAACTGACAGTGAAGAACCGTTATTCACTCCCCAGAAATTGAATGATTTATTTGATCTGCTTCAAGGGATTCGAGTGTCTAATCGAAGATTCAGACTAAGCGTAGGTTATGAAGGACATTCCGAGATGCCTTCAGAACTCGTTACGGCATATGAATTTCAAATTGTATATGCTATTTGGTTCTGACGATACGCGCTGGCCGTTATTCATGGACTTATGAATCAGGTTGTGCAAACCATATCTGGATAAATTTGTGATTGCTTTATTGGACGATATTCTTGATATATTCGAAGAAACAAGCAGAACCGAAGGAACTTAAGCTAAATTTAGAGTTGCTTAAGAAAAGAGGAGTTGTATATCCAAATTTTCCAAGTTGTGAATTTTGGATTCCCAAAGGTATAGTTCCTCGTCACGTGATGATAGTGAAGGCATCATGTGGATACAGCTAAGATTGAATCGTTTTAAATTGGCATTCCTAATCGTCAACAATGGGAGAATTCATCAATTTTTTAGGTTCTTGCTGGGTATTATCGAAGATTCAATTGATAGGGGTTTTCAAAGATTACCAACCGAATGTCAAGCTCACACAGAAAGAAGGTCAAGTTTTGTTTGGTGGCGATAAACAAGAAGCAGCTTTTCCAATGTTGAAGCAAAAGTTCTGTGGCAGTTGCACAATCTTGCATTACCTAAAGGAGCGAAAGATTATGATTTTTTTTGAAATACCGCGATGCTTCAAAGACGGGTTTGGGAGCCGTGTTGATGCACTGAAGAAGGTAATTTCTTATGCATCACGCCAGTTGAAAAATTCATGAGAATGAAACGTATACGACGCATGATTTGGAATTGGAGCAGATAGTGTGCGCTTCAGATTTGGGAGGCACTATCTGTACGGAACCAAGTGTACGGTGTTAACTGATCATAAGAGCTTACAACACATTCTTGATCAGAAGGAACTAAACATGAGACAACGCCAGAAGGAACCAAGTGAGACAACTCATGTCGAAATAAAGTTTTGACTCGGTTTTGGCTAACTCGGGACGAAGACGATAAATACAAATTGTCATCATAAAAATAATAACGAAGTGCGTCAATATTTCTCACGTGCCTTATAAATGTTTAACCGATACGCGCGGTCAAATTGATGGCGGAAACTGGTCAAAATTAAAAAATTCAAAATTTCTGTTCGTGATAAAAATAAGAAAATAATGATTTTCGAAAATTTAAAATTTAAAATGTCGGCGGTCGTTCATATGAACTAATAATAATAAATAATCTATGACGTCGATTCGACGATAGTCATTACGCGTCGTAAAACTCGGGTTGTTATACACCGGTTCAAGATTTGGCACTCACTGTGGATAATATCTTTCAAGTTGATCTATGTGATGCTTTTGACTCGGATGTTGATGAGGCTCCTACTGCACAGACCATGTTCATGGAAAATCTATCATTAGCATATCCAATTTATGATGAAGCCGGTCAGTCATATGATTCAGACATTCTATCTGAGGTACAAGATCATGATAACTATTAGGATGCTGTTGATGAGCATCATGAAGTACACGAGATGCATAACGATATACAACCAAACTATGTTGTTGACTCAGATGCTGAATATACGAGTGATAGTAATATGATTCCGTATGATCAGTATGTGAAGGACAACGCAGAGCTGTTGTATAGAGTAATGTATCTTATGTGCCAAATGATGCTTACATGATGATAATAAATGAAATGCATGAACAGGCTGCCCAATGTGTTTCTGTGAATGAGCAGAACAAAGTAGTTAATGCATCATTAACTGCTGAACTTGCGAGATATAAGGAACAAGTTGAACTGTATGAAAGACGGGCAAGGTTTGAATTAACTGAAAGAGAATAAAAAATTGATGAACAGTTAAGAATAATTATCACTGACCGTAACATTAAGGAAGAATCTTTGAAAAATGAACTTCATTCTGTGAAAATGCAACTTAACTCTACCATTAACCATAACAAGTCAATGGTAGAAGAAGTTACGACTTTGAAAAAGGATTTTAAACAGAAAGAAAACAAATACCTTGAAGATTTTTTGGACATGAAAGCCTTAAAAGAAAAAGTTGAGGATAAATTATTCAAACAAGATCAGTCTCTTTAAACAGTTCACATGTTATGTAAGCCTAAACCTTATAATGATGAAAAGAAAAGGTAGCAATAGGCTACAAAAGTCCTTTATATATCACCCGTGCAAAGCAAGTTCAGCCTGCTCTCTATAATGGTCATGATTTAGTCAAGACCAATCATACCCGCGCTGTTGTGCATGACTCAGAGGATACTCTTGATATCGCTGAGAAAACTAGAATAGGAATGCTTGAGAAAATGAAAAGCACTTTGTGGGTAGATAGTAAGATTAAGATTAGACCCCCAGATTACTCAAAAGAGAATTATCTTGCTACTTTTACCCAACAGAGACAGTTGACCCCAGAACAGATATTTTGGTCCTCAGATCTTGAAGAAGTAACACCGAAACCAATTTCAAAAATGACGGTGTATCCACCAAATACACCTACAAGGCTTGTCCCTAGAGTTCTTCCACAAAAAGTCAAGTGAAAATTAATATTTATACACTTATACAACTTTTTTGAACTTTGACAAAACTTGTAAAAAGAGAAACACCCTACTGGACTCACAGAAGGGGAAATAGGTTTCGAACAAACAAAGGAATGCTACCTTACTTAGGTAATTCCATTTTTCAAAACACTTAAAGAACATTTTGAGGGAATCTAAAAGGCTCTCACCAAAAAAGTTAAAGAAATGAAAGAAATTTTTAAACAAATGGAATCTGAGGTTGACCAAAATGTTGTGGAAAAGAAAAGTACTAAAATTGAGAGGAAAAATCTTCTCATTGAAAATGAGAACCTAATTACTGATTGCTTGTCCAAGGAAGTATTTTACACTGCAAAAAATTATGTGCTTACTATATCTAGATTTTTTGAAATGCATGATTCTTACACTGTAGAACAAGCACGTTGTCTGGAACTTGAAGCTAAGCTTTCTAAATTAAAACATAAGATTCAAAAAGATGATCATAGTGAGATGATAAAACATTTTTCCAATCTTGAGATAGATCACCTAAATTTGCAATTAAATTATCAAAATCTTAAAGAACGTTTTAGAAACAACAAATCACAACCATTCAGATACGCCTGGAATTTGACACAGTTTTTGGTTTTTTGGAACTCACAAAAATGAAAGCTTCCCTTAAGGATAAGGACAACGCGATTAAGAAGTTTATAAGAGAAAATCTCTTAAATGATGGGAGACGTTTAATAGTTGTTTGTGAGGCAGATCGTATTCTTGACTTTTATGGCCTTAGATTTTTAGAACATAGAATTTGACTGAAAAGTCATGATCATTCAAGAAAAAATGACACTTTTTAGGGCGGAGAATGAAAAAGTTAAGCAGCATTACAAGGAATTGTATGATTCTATTAAGATTACACGTGCTAAAACTATTGAAAAGACAACTTCTCTGTTAACTAAAAATGAGAAACTAAAGGCCCAACTAAAAGGAAAAATGCAATGCGTCATTATACCTACTGTAAAACCAAAAGTGCTTGCCCCTGGTATGTATGCAATTGATGTTGAACCAATCCCCATCGCATGTTAGGAACAATAGGGCAAGTCTCATACTTGTTATTCAAACATCTTAAGGAAAGTGTAGAAACACTTCGTGAGATTGTAGAAGAAGCTAGGATTGAAAAACCATTAGATAATGCCCTTGGAAATGCCTACTTTTACACTAAACGATCTCAGGAACTGTTAGAGTATATGATTGGCACTTGTCCGAAAGACTTCAATAAAAGAGATAAACAGATTGCTACTACCTCTTTGAATAGGAAAAAGCAAGTGACTTTTAAGGAAACATGCGGAACTTCAAATGATAACACACAAAACATGTTAAGCTACAAAAATAGAAAAAGACTAATGTACCTGTGATTCCTTCTACAGGAGTAATCAGTTCCACTAAAGCTAGTGGGTTCACGCCTAGGAGGAATACAAAGAACACTAAGATCTTGCAAAATCGTATTCGTCGTCGTAAAACCCGTAAATGTCGTATTTTATTCGTTATAGCTCCGTTTTTAACGATTCTTTCGAGGACGTTCTCGTTTTTGAAAGTTCTATAATTTTATGAGGTTTACAAAAATATAACTTTCTGTCATGAATAGTAACTTTTATAAAAATAGTTTTATAAAAGTTTTAATTGTCGTAAACTCGCGAAATTCATAACTCATTCGTTATTAATTGAAAAATTACGATTCTTATCATTTTGGAATCCTAAAAATATGTATTATTTATTAAAAATATCAAACTAGCTGTTTGATATAAGTTTTATAAAAGTCATTTTATAAACTCCGTTTAATTAACGTATAACTCGTTTTTAACGTAACTTTTTCGTTATTAATCCGTTTAACAAGTTTCTTACCTTTTCGGAATCGTCGTGATTTGTATTATTTTATAAAAACATAAAATCCCCTGTTTGGAATTCGAAAACCTACTGTCCCAAAATGATCTTTTATATAATTTATTTATATAATATGTTTTATATACTTTTCAACCTCACAATTTACCACAAGTCTTTTATAATTATATATATCATATGTTATACATATAATAATGTCCATAAGTTCATATTTGTCCAAGATCATCAAGATCACAAGTTGTTAACTTTACATGAAATCATAAACTTTCTAAATTAACTTTTAATTACAAGTTTTTATATGAACTTTTTATGCTTAAACCGAGATTGTACAAGACTTATATATCATTTATTTTATGATATTACCAACATCATAATATGTAAGAAAGTGTACAAAATCATAATCACAAGAAAAATTATATTTTTCATGTTCAAAAGTATTCCTAATGGTGATTTCACTATATAGCACATCATAAACATAAAAACTCATAAACTAAAAGCATAAAGGTTTAAAATAGACCTTATGATGTATGATGATGATGAGAAACAAATGCTAAACCCGTGTTTAGCCTTAAAACCAAAGCTTGCACTTAAGAAAACCCTTATTTTCTTAAGAAAACCCTAATCTTGCTTTTCTTGATTAATACTTGGAAAAGGTTAGCCAATGCTTGGGATCACCTTAGAATACCTTAGAATGGATGTGTATAGGAGTGTATGGGTTGTAGAAAAATTGCTATGGATTTGATAGAGTGCTTGCTTATTGCCGTAGCAATATAGAGGTGGGGAGAGAAAGATTGTGAAAATTTTTACTAAGTGTATAAGCATGTATGTGATCTCTCATCACTAGATACATGTATATAAGGTGTAAGAACTAGTCAAAGGAGACAAGGTATGGTGTAGGGATGGTCTTGGTCTTGGTCCAAGTCAAAGAGACATGAAATGACTAGGTAAGGTGTAGTATTAATGAAGCATGGTGCACTTTGACCAAATGAAAGGGTTTCATTATTTTTCTTGTATAAATGGCTATATTTTCGGCAAAGAAGTGATATAAGTGATGATGTTTAGTAATTTTTTTATGTATTGGGTATAAATGTGGGTATTTGTTGAAGCGTAGAAAAGTTTTGGTGGTTCCGGGAGTGCCTAAACGCAATTTATCGCGAAACGTATACACTTTACGTATCCGATAAAAATAAAATGAACAAAGTTAATAATTATCCTCAAAATAATTATATAACCCTTGCTTGATGTAAACATTTAATTGTTTGATACCCGTTTACATTGAACGCTAATTTTTAGCTTACGCGATTTAACCTAACGTTTACAATTTCAAGCAAACGCGCACAATACAAAAGGTATATTGCGGATTTATCGACGTCGTCAATGACTTGAAAACACAGGGTGTTATACTTTCCCTTTGATGGACTTCTGCCCATTCCAATTCCTTTGATTTCCCCTAGGATATTATGATCTATACATCTCTGCATACCTAACTGACTTTTTAACTGGTTTTTCATGAACTTTAGGTTTGACAGACTCTACCTTTTTATCAACAGGAAAAACAGTTTCTTTATCAACATTAAGTGAAGACCCAACAAAGCTACTTGTATATTTTGATACTTGTTCCTTTACCAAAGAGTTATTAGAATTTTCCTTAGAATCATCTGATTTCTTATCACAAATTATGTTAGACTCTTGCTTACTATTCTCAGGACCATACCCTTTGAATTCAAGCTCTTTGAATTCATCAAGACCAGAATAAGACAGATCAAGCTTTTTAGGTCTATTATAGATTAAAGGATGAGGTGGAGGAATTGCACTATACCCTAAACCCTTTTTACTCTTGTCAGTTATCTGACTTCCTAACAACTAATCTAAATCTTTTGAGGCCTTATCAAATTTCTCAATTTTAAATTCAATGCCCTCTTTTTCTTGCTTAACTTTTTCAAGCTTACTTTTAAGCACATTTATTTCATAGTCTTTACAAGCTACTTCTCTTTTAAGAACTGCAACTTCCTTACTAAAGAGAATCTCATTCTTTCTATAAGTGATAAGTTGTTCTTCTACTGTTGCTAAACCTCTTTTATATGTAGCTGCTGTAAATTCAGTTTGATTAAGCTTAACAATTAGATCATCATACTGTTTCTTAAGAGTTTGATAGTTTTTCAAACAAGTTTTAGAGTAAAGTTTTATCAGTGTATACCTATGAGTCTGAAAATGCCATTAGAGCCATGTTTGTTTGAACTTGTTCTTCTACCATGTCACTCCAATCAAAACCTACACCATCTATAGCCAACATTGCTTTTGAAGATGTATCTTTATTGTTTCCTTGCTTCCTGGTGTTGTCTTGATTTCTGAACTGACCTTCCTTGCTTCTTGGTGCTTTACACTGCCTGGCAAAGTATCCCATCTTATGACAGTTGAAACACTCTACCTTGGATTTATCATACCCAGCAGTATCATTAGCATTAATGAAAATCATCTTGCCTGTCCTCTGATAGTACCTCTTTGCCCTCATACTTAACAGAGAGATCTGCCACTTTAAATCCATTGCTTCCAGATCATCTTCATGAATTTGCTCTAAGTCTTGATGTAAATGATTAGAACCATTGGGATTTTCGACCATGAAAGCATACAAAACATTATCACTGAAGCTAGCAATACTAACTTGAGGACTAGCATTGTTAACATTAGGGCTAGCAGTACTAACTTGTGGACTAGCAGTGTTAGCATCATTAGTGCTGCTAGTGCTTGGAGCAGTCATGAATGCCAAGTTTTGAGCAGCAGTACTTGCACCAACAGATTTGTTTACCTTTTGTGTAACAATTTTGAAGTTTTTGTACAGATCATCAATGCTCATTGTATCAACTTTAGGCTTATTCATCCAAACAACAACATGAGTGTTCCACTCAGGGGGGAAGCTGCTCAAAAATTATGAATTTAAGTCTTCTTGAGCGATGACTACACCCAAGATTACAAGCCTACTGACAATCTTCTAAAGCCTGTTAAAGATGGAGTAAAGAGACTCTACACTTGTTGCACTGAAATTTTCATATTGTTGCTTTAAAAGTGTCTTTTGAGTTTTCCTAGTTGCTTCATTACCCCTAAATTATGTTTCAATGGCAGCAAACATTGATTTAGCATCAGGGTACTGACTGAATGTGAGTTGATATTCATTGGGAAGAGCCATGAGTAGCAAGCTTCTGGCCTTCACATCATTTTTCTTATTTGTCTTTTCTTAAGCAGTTACAGGCACGGACATCTTTGTAACTGAAGTACCATTCTCCTGTGCCGTTTATGATACAGACACCCATGAATTACCATTCTCTATGACATCCCATAGAGCATAGTCTTGTATTTGAAAGTACTGCTTAATTCTAATCACCCACATCTCATACTCACCTAGTTTGAGTATGGGAAGCTTTGCAGTAGTGCCACTATTTGCAGATTCAAACTCCATGTCTTCTAGATCAAAGTTTCTCAAAGCAAAGCTCTGATACCACTTGTTGATCCCAATCCTAGATCGATTCCTTAGGTTTTCTAAGGTTAAATTACCTTGGATAAATCCAAAATAACTTGTTGTAGAAACTTTGTATGTATACTAAAGTGTATGCGGAATCTACACCTTAATACCTAGAAGTATTATGAATAAAACAGTAATCTTGAATAAACAAAGATATAACCAAACGCTCCAATATTATTAGATCAATAATACGAGTACTCTTCACTAGTACTAGGGTTTACAACCTTGAAGCTTTTCTGAATCGACTTGACAACTATGAAAACTTATGAACTTGTGAACTTGATATCTCAACTAATGCCCTAGGGCCTCCTTTTATAGACTAAGGAGTCCTAGTCGGCTTACAATACATTCCTAAGATATCATAATCTTTTCTAAACATAAACGTAATCTCTTAAACAAATACATTATGTATATCTTGTACAAAAATATCTCAATACTTATCTTCACAAGTATTCTTGTTCTCCAAACAATCTTTATCTCTTTAAACCGTCTTTATCCTCTTGGCAGTAGTAAGTCTTCTAGCAGTTGTAATCCAGCAGCATTAACTTTTTGTACCAGCAGTACTAATAAACATAAGCAGTAGTAACATTAGTACTAGCAGTACTAATATATACTCACAGTAGTAACATGTACTAGCAGTCTTAACATTACTACTAGCAGCACTAACTACTTAGCTTATATTTCAGTCTTCAACTCTAAGCAGTCTTAACTTCAACTAACAGCAGTTACTTTACACTAATAGTACTAAATTATACTAACAACAGTAACTAGCAGTGGTAACTTTATACTACCAGTACTAACTACTTAGCATAATTTCCATTATCTACCTGAGCAGTAGTAACTCTAAGAATCCTTGAAGTCTTTTAAGTCCCAACAAAATAGATCTATTGGGTTTGACAACCCTGTCCGGGGTATGAATCCGTAGGTGAGCACCCTGTAATGGACATTTTGTAATTAGAAATGTAGTAGGTATATGACAATAATACCTTGTTTTGGGGCACTTTAACATATGAATTGCCATATGTACTGTTAAAGTTCAGTGTCATGAGCTTAATGCATAAAAGAAAAGAAGTTGATATACATTGCATTTGTTGCTTTGTTTTCCTGAGAACTAATTATGTGTTCAAAGATGATTGTTATAATTATTTTAAACTCTATGAATTTCACTCAACTTTGTTGTTGACGTTTTAAACATGTTTTATCCCAGGTAACTAAGGATGAAGGCAACGATGGCGTGGAGGTGTCGTGCGTGTGATGGATTTAAGAAAGACTACTTGTGTGTTCTGGTCTTTGAAAAACTATGTCTTAAGTTGTGATAAAAGTATGTCTTTTATTTGAAACAAATGTCTTTCAAATGTTGTAATAGACGGTGGTTGCGATTCTGTGGGGACCTAAACGCATTTTAACTCTGATTAATAATGGAACACATGTTTTGTTAAAACGTCTCATTTGGGTCGTTTTCTATTATCTTGGTGAATGGTGCTATTTAGTAACGCCCAATTGCAAATTCCGCTACGCAACCCAATGTACGTTGGGTGGGGTGTTACAGAAATAATCAAATAAGAAATCTAAATAATCCGAAAACTATTAATCAATAATCCCTTTTTAAATCCACACTTATTTCATTAATCATAATCACTTAATAAGCATAAATAAACTACTAACTAAGCTTAATAATTAAGCTAGCAATAACAATCAAATTAACAAGCATAAACATTTTTAAACTAAATAATAAACTACAACTACTAATAAGAGAAAAGGAAAAGAAACAAGAATCAGAGTGAAGAAAAATAGAGATGAATTTAAACCACCCGATCTTATAAACTTAATTAAACACTAAAGATTAAAACTTTATTAGTTTTTATATAACTAATTAGCTAGTAAAATTTTGAGCTTTATTCACTAATTAGCTAAATAAAACCTTAAAAAGCTTGAAACTTTAGTAGTAAAATAAGCTTATAAGACCCATAAGCTCCTCGCCTAAGTGTTGGATTGATTCATCAACATTAAAACAATCAAAGTTATGATTTATATATATTAATAAGCTAGAGATTATTCTAAAGACAATAAGCTAATAAAAATGAAAACTTTAAATCTAAATCCGACCGAAACCTAGATGTTCTACTCCGAAAAGTGAACAGGAATTGGCTATAATTAAGGATTTAGATCTAATAAAAATAAGCTCGAATAAAAATAAGCAATTGAAATAAGCTAAAAATAAACACTCGAAATAAGCTATAAAAGCTTATTTGAAAATACTTAAAACTGAAAACAATATAAAATAAGCAAGTCTAAATAAGTTATGGAAGTAGCTTATTAGAATATAAGCTTAAGAGATCGGATCCAAAAATAAGCTATAAGAGAGAGCTTATTTGGAGATTAGCAAAAGTGAAGGAGTAGAAGAATAAGCATAAAAAATGAGCAAAAAGGTAAATAAGCATTAATAAAACCAACCTTAACCAAAAGCATCTTCATTCATAAAAATAAGCCAATACAATAAGATCCAATAAGCTTCAATAAGCTTTTATAATAAGAAAACTAAATAAGCTAAAACTATATTAATCATACTCCTACTCCTAAACTAATAAGCTAAAAGTGTGAAAGAAAAGAAAACAAAAATGAAAGATAGAATATCGTTATCCAGATTTGTGGTCTGGTATTTAAGTAGCCAAAGCCCAGGGGCAATTTACTCTTTTCACCACCCTTGCAGCCCACAACATTCATTTTCAGCCATAAATATGCCTCAGATCCTGTGCCCAATCATTAACAGCCACTCAATGATTGGTAATAAATGCCAATCATTGCCCTATTCTAGAAACTTGCATTGCCAACCTGTACATGCCACGTGTCAGCATTCAGTTGGCTGTTGTTGATGACTGGGTTGCTAATGTGGCGGTGACTGGGCGCTGACGTGGCAAAGGAGAATAATATCAAAGATTTTTATAAGAAGGACTCGAACAGCAGACCTCCCATCCAGAAGTCAGCACCCTTACCACTAGACCATGCGTCCAGTGGTGTTATATACCCACAATAATTTAGTTTTATTCCTTTTTTTCTTGGGTTGGACTTGTTTATGTATACTTGTAAACTTGGTCGGTCCGTTCACGGTGAACAGGGTCGAGTCTTGAAGTGGGGCCAGATCTGTTGGACTCATTTTTCCATGCTCTTTCCAATGGTGTGCTTGGGGAATTTTTTCGAGTTCGTTTAAATCTCGATAAATGCGAAAACATCGTCGAAAGTCACCTAAAAATTACCGTTTTTGCTTTGTTTTCAATCCTTTGTACTTGTAAGACATAATAACACAATACAAACATATTTGAAATATAATTTGACATATTTTATGGTTATTAGTCAATTTTATAGTGTTTTTCCAGGGTTATAATGATGTGTGTTTAAGCACACATCAAATTCCCCCATACTAAGCCATTGCTGGTCCCACACGCAATGCTTATAATACACGCTCAAAAAGAAATAATTTAACCCCCTTAACTTAATAACCCTTGACATCAAACAAGAACAGAAAATGTTCATTAAGAGGGTTTAAAATTATTTGTTTCTAAAACCCCCGTTTTAACCACTTATTAAAAGATAAAAACTAAGATAAAATTTTAATAAAATTATTTAAAAGGCTTTAAGAACGGGAGTTCGTCATCCTTGATTTTCACAATCACCAAACCAAGCTTAAAACGAAATCACAGTTAAATATCAAATTAGATGCTAACACTACTCATAGATTCTAATTGTGAAAACGCAACTACTTTTTGCTCTCTTTTTTCTAATTTCCTCTAAGGATTTTATTCGAAAAACATAATGTGAAACGAGATCACTTATTTAGATATATTATGGCCTTATTACTATAAAGGAGACTGGTTTAAACCATAATTAGTTTAAAATCCTTTTCTAAAGAGACGATATGCTAAGAATAAGGTCCACATTAAGGTTTTAATTTCGCATGATTTAAGGGTTATCCTTTTTATTTCATCCGAAACAACACAACTACGAGTCTAGAGATGGAGGCTTTATTTTGATAACCCCGAAGTCGAAATTTGGCTTTATTATTATTATTATAGCAACATATTAGCCCTCGGTCCTTTAAACAACTGCAACATCAGGAGAGAACCGACCAAAAATAGTAGTCTTATTTCGACCTCGGGAATTTCCTCGACCTTTTTGAAGGCTGAGTCAACGAGAGCGAACCGTCAGGAAACAGCAAACTTTTATCAGTCTTGGATTATTAATATTATTACCTCCACCCTTTAAATGACTGCAACATCGAGAGCGAACCGACAAGAAATAGTGGTCTTATTTTGGCTTCAGATTATTACATTATTTATTATTATAGCCAAATTTCAAGTCATGTGGTCTTTTAACTACCTATACAACGGGGGCGAGCCGTCAGGAATCGGTAGCCTATTTCCCCATAACACTGAAAAACCTCGAAGTGTATCTTACTTTCATCAGAAGGAATCTCTACGAATGGATTAAAACTAAGAATCGCAAAAACAAACAACTTTATTTATTGAAAATTATTATTTTTATAGTTTTTAAGCTGATGGGAGCAAAAAGCCACAATTAACCTTTATGAGCTCTAAAGAGATCCAACTACTCCA